>JAGDQP010000434.1:22444-38406 GCA_022664845.1 Lepisma saccharinum | reverse complement strand
AGATTCAAAGCGTTCTTTCAAATCTTTATTATCCACCTTTTCATGCCTGGTTCTATAACAAGTCAACCTCATACGTACATGCTTCATCCGTCAAGCCTTGTCACTTGCCCCGCTGACAATCGATCTATCATTCTATAGAAATTCAAAGCGCTCAGTTAAATTAACACCCATTCTTACATCCTTTCCTAAACCATGAGTGGTTCGCATTGTCATATTTCATCCGAAACATTAATTCTCCTCTGAGACCTTAATCTTGTCATTGAAGCTCATGTCCTTTTCAAACACAACTGCCTTCCTAACAACGCTTTGTCCAGATACCGCACCCAATAAACCATTCGTCATTCCCAACGTCTGATATTAAAGTATTCGTCCCATTCTAAGGTCACGTCTAGTTATATTCATGTCTTACAGGTACATGGACATCATCCATTAACCATTGCTAGCATCTAACGAACCCATTGTGACATTAATCTTTACAAAACATATCGCAATCTCTCTCCATCTGCTTTTCATCGTGGTCAACTGACTGCCTTGTTACAAGTGAGGAGATAAGCCGATTACACCGTCACGTACAACCATATAGCATTTCCCAATGAATACAAGGCATTAAACCAAGTAGGACAAAAACGGCAAAATTCCTTTGTTCAACAAAACATTGTAAAACCTTCTATGCCCTAGTATATCGTCACCCACCATTGTAGCGGCACCGCTTTGTTCATGTCAAACTGACAGCACCTGTCAAAAGTTACGAGATAAGCCGATTAAAACGTCACGCAGGATCATTTATCATCCTCACATCATTAATCTCTCCATTGTGTACAATAATCCTACATGACAGGTGAACATGGTCGTTTTCCGAACAATAGAGGTGGTATTACAAAGAGCACCCATAAAGTGGGCCCACATCTACTTAGGTCAATTCGCTTTACATTTATTCCTACTTCATTTAGTCTTCCTGGAGTTACTTCTGTTTTTAACGCTATAGCTGATATTGGTCATGAGTGAAGAACTCTGCTGCTATAATTTCAAGAGTTGTCTTCAGTCATAGCGGGCGAATGTGAGGATGGTACTTTCGGAACTATCCCTGGTCCACTTCCCACCCACATCTCTCCGCATCTACGCCTGAACCATAGTTGCCTGAAGGCCATAAATGAAATTCAGATTCAAACAGTTTGTTTGATACCGCTTATACACCTAGTGATAAATAACAGGTTATTTCAATTTACCATATTATCGAAAGCTCAGTGTGCTTGCACTGTTAAAAACTTTGTAAACGTTGCTAGGAATTCTCAGAAAATTTCCGCCGAATTTTTCGTATTTCATGTTTCATGAAATCTAGGAAAAGCCAGATACTTTTCGTATGCTGATGTGGATATTTATAGTTTTCAGTTCTTTGCGCACATGCGCAGAATGAGAAACGGTTTCTTATCGTACATGCATTTATTATAAAGTCTTTGCTTCTTGGTAACTTATTTTAAGAGTCCCCCCCCCCCCCCCCCGCCCCCCCAGGATAATGCCACGATTGTACTTTGAAACTAGCTCTTGACCACCTTTCTTCCTACATCCTTTACCATATTATATTCTGAGTCGCAAATGCTATCAATAAAAATATAGTTCAATTCAATTTGAACATTCCGAAACAAGCAGCTACTGTGAAGCCACAATTATTTTGAAGAACGTTGTTATCCCAAATCTTCCCAACATTTTCTTAAACGTGCTTGAATTATATAGATAATTAAACTATTATACACGATTTAAACTACTATTAGTACTACTACTAATTTATACTGAACGAAACATTATTGTGTGCTATTTTAGGTAGGGTACCAGAGGAACGTTCGTATTTGCAGTGGGATCGCAACACTCCTTTCCTTTTTTGTACTTCCTTTTTAATTTGCGAACTGAAACGTATATATATATATATTTTTTTCTCGGTAAAAGATGGCTTAAAACTTGAGAGAAAACGAAAACTCTTAGCCAATGAATTATGATCAATAAATACCATGTATTCATTTCTTTTCTACTGATAGTACAATTATCATATTTCAAGCACAACTGGGAAGAAATTCATATAATTTTCATAGCGCGAAAGACATACCTAGAAAGTATTTCATGTCGGTTGGATGACACCTGTCATGGTAGGTATGGGTTTGTGGCAAGGGAAGACGGCCAAAAAAGTTCACATGGTACGGTTTACTTCAAGGGCGATTGTTTCTCCTGCTAGCCTTGACCTACTCCGACAAATTCTATTATATCGATGCAGTGTAATTGAATGATTCATTATGGTAAGAAAATAGCTCGAAGAATATTAAAAATTAATGCGCTTTTTTTAAACAGAAAAAAATGTCTTAATCAGATCCACATAATAGAGCTCTCTTTTCCTTTCACAAAATTAAAGAAGGAGGTTAATCTGTTTGAAACGAAATCAAATGTATGAAGTTTTATATCCAATCAATTTTGTAAAATAGGTAAGAAGACGTTATTAAAGCATGATCGGTCTAAATTATCTACATATGGATTTCAAAGAATGTGATATACATTTTCTCGAGCCATAGCGTGTGATGAAGTCCTATAATTCAGCTACCAGGGAGACAGTGTGTTGTGTAAGGATCACTCTCATGGCAAGTTTCATCACATATTGGTCTGTGCATCGGATTCGAACTCGAGAGTGATTCGAAATCCGCGCCACTAGTTGGTGTCACCACGCCACATACTCGATTAGGACAAAAATCATAAATCAACATCATTGAGTAGTTGATAGGTTATATAGAGGGTTAACTAGGGTGCCCCCTACGGACTCCCCCCCCCCCCCAGGACTAAATGAAACTAGTAAGCTTCAAACTTCCCTGATTCACATTAGAAATGTTAACACAAGAAAAAAGTGTTCCAAAGGGTCAAAATCCCATAGCCAGCCAAAACATACATTTTTTAAAACCACACCTGTGTTACTTATTTTTTTTTGGAGAAAAAACTAACAATGGAATTATGAAACATACATTATTTTATTTGGCAAGTAACAGACAATGAGCGAATAATATTGTAACGCGTATATTGGTCTACATTTAGAAGAAAAAGGAGACGAAATCTCAAAAATTAATTTTTTTACATAATTTTCTATTTCTCTTTTCCCTTACACTTACGCTACTGTTACTTGGAAGTCAAATTTACTACTAAAATATTTTGCTATCTATCCTTCATCAACATACCAGGATCTATGGTTTACACTTTCTTACTTACGGAGAAAAATATATATAAATTAAGGCAAATTATGGCACAAACCTTGCATTTACAAGATTTTTTTTTTTCATTGGTATATCGTTAGAATAATACATACATGATTGAAACATACTCAAATTTCTAAAACAATGGTTTCCTTCTCAAGTACACCTACAGGCATATTTGGAAGAAAATTTGACTGGCATTAGCTTTGTAAATCTTTAAGAATTAATTGGAATTTCCCAGATATACACATGCATAATCATACATTACGTAGGTATATATGTTCAGAACACTGTATAAATATTATAATGGCCTGAGAGCACGTGCAACTCACTCAAGATGTAAACTAGCAATAAAGTGTGTACTACGTTATGTAAACAAATATGTGTACTACAAGCAACGTAAGCAAATAGTAAATGACACAAACCATCGTAGAAGCAGACGACAACAACAGTTCAAGCAACAACCATAGATGGATTTGGTGTCGCAGCTAGATGGAGCCAGCACAGCTGAAGGAGGGAGTTAGAGGACCACTCCTAAAAGACCTATATATATCCGAACACCTAGGCTACCAGTATCACTCATCGCCTGGGTGATCGTCTCTCTCTAACCTTCCCTGCTTATCGACTGCAACGGGTCGAATCAATCCTTCATACACATGTTTGCAACGGAACTGGTATGAATCCTTCCTTACCTGATACACACATGTTTACAACGGAAATGGTGTGTCCCTTTTGAACCGCTAACCTTTACACACGACCGCAACGGGTCTGGTACATCCTTCGGCACAACAATTGCAACAGACTGGTGTCGACTCACTCTTGCCTGTTCAAACCCTGTACACACGACTGCAATGGGTCTGGTACATCCTTGGGCATATCAGTTGCAACGGACCGATACCCATTCCTTTCTGCATATCAGTTGCAACGAACTGATGCAGGACTCTAACCTACTTCTCTGAGGATTGATCACCAAAGAAGAAGAAGGCCAAGTTTCTATAAACTCGCTATAGTCCCGGGTTTGGGACGCTCTTTTTCTTTTACTTTTATCGCACTTGTATAATTCTGTAGTAAAACTGGTTCTGGGAAAAAGTCAATTTCGTGTACCCTTTGTTCTACCTACAAGGCATTATAGCGTCCTAAAGGAATTATTACAATAACCCAGTAGAACATTACGATATTTTAGTAAAATGATATTGATAAATAATATAAGTTTCTCCATATGCAACACTGATAAATAACATTTTTGAACATAAAGTTTTTAAATGGATTATGTTTTTCTGTGCATATGCGCATAAGAATTTGCTAATGAAGATAGGGTGATAAAGAGTCCTATGATTAAAAATTATAAAGTTATACAATTGGTTATTTATAAAGTTAGATGAGAATACATAAAATGCGTTATGTGATAAAACATTTAAAGCAAAGAAATTGAGAGTGATGTATGATAAATTATTTATAGATTATATAATATACCTTAATTAGACGACATAATAAGAATTTAAATAAGTTGTCTTTGCAAGTAAGTAATAATGAAGTGAATTTGATTGGTGACATCAACTTTCACCTAATAACCTCTGGTAATGGAATTTACATATATAAACTCAAGAGAAAATTTAGGCGAATCTTGAATTCAAGAATTGCCTTTCAAAATTTGCCTAATTCGAAATTATGTTGGTAGTACTGACAAGAAATGCCACAAAAAGTTGTAGTTTCTAGATTAAAAATATATTTAAAAAGTACATATCAAAACAATGTAAGCACAATTACAGTATATGACTAGATCGTATATCCTTGACATCGAGCTGTGATGATGTTACATGAACTTACAAAATATGTTTCAGAAAATCTAAAATAAAGTTAAACAAAGCACCAAGAATTACTAGTCACTCGTAAATAAAATGCAATGACACGCTGCATCAGCGTACTGTATTATGTATATTGTAATTCAAGCCTTCTTTTGAGCTCCATAATACTTCGCATTCTTTCATTTAGCGACGTGCCCCATCTGGGGTTGATATATTATCATTTCATTATCTCCTTGTTCCTGTATCAAAAGATCAATAAATCGGTGCCAAGTGCGTAATTATGAAACTGGAAGTTATGTACAGAAAAGACACAGGGATTGGATGACAATACTAAGAACTATTTTATTCGAAGTATTGGCCATCGCTAGCGATACATTTCTGCCATCGTTCCGGCAATGTGTGGATGCCAGACCAAAAAAACTGTGCCTCTTGTGCGGCAAACCAGTCATCAAGTCATTTTCGTAAGATGTGAAGCGCTGGTCAGCAAGTGCGTGTCCCATGGATCCAAATAAGTGAAAATCGGAATGCGCCAAGTCTGGTGAGTAAGCCGCTTGCGGAAGGCTTTCCCAGCCAAATGTCGCAATCGTTTCCTTGACCGGTTTTGCTGTGTGGGAGGTAGCATTATCGTGAAGCACAATCACTTTATGTTGTCTTAGATCATATTCTGGTCGTTTTTCACGCAAAGTTTGATGCAAATCGATCATTTGTTGTCGGTAACGTTGGGTATTAACCGTTTCGCCAGGTTTCAGCAGTTCATAATAAATCACTCCCTTCTGATCCCACCAAACACAAAGCATTGTCTTCCGTCCATAGCGATTTGGTCTTGCAGTCGATGTCGCCGGTTCTCCTGCAGATACCCATGATCTTTTACTCTTAGGATTCTCGAAATAGATCCACTTTTCGTCACCAGTCACAATTTGATGGAGAAATGATTTCCTTTTGTACCTGGCGAACAGAATTTTGCAAGTGGTTTTTCGGTTTTCCTGCTGTCGTTCAGTCAATGCATGTGGAACCCATTTCCCCACCTTCTGAATCTTGCCCATGTCTTTTAAACGTATGGATACTGCTTCTCGTGTCACATTTAATTGATCCGCGAGTTGTTGTTGCGTTTGAGCGTCATCCTCATCCAACAAAGCTTGCAATTCGCTGTCTGCAAACTTTTTCCGTGGTCTTCCACGTTCTTCGTTTCTCACGTCAAAATCGCACTTCTAAATTTTGTAAACCACGCATAGCACTGTGACTTACCAAGAGCATGATCACCGTAAGCTTCGACAAGCATGCGATGCGATTCTGCAGCAGTTGTCTTCAAATGGTAACAGAAAATCAACGCTGTCTGCACCTGTAGTTTGTAGGTACAAATTGTGTCATGTTCAACGCTATTAAACACTACACTATGCCATGAAACGTGTCTGGTTGTGAGTTGCAAATCGTTGTCAGCAGTCGAAACAAGCAAGTGGCGCCAAGGACGCAGTTTTACGGTAAGCACAGTGACAGCTAACGCCGTCTATGCACAAATTCCAGTTTCATATTTACACACCTGGTATAGGTTCAGGTGTGGATTTCCTGCTTGCTAATTTTGAAGTGCCATGAGGAAAGTACATAGCTTATTGCATACTGCTTTGGATATTTACACTTCCCCGCATTAATCAAAATTCCACCTCCCCCCAAACTCTAGCAGTGCCTTAAGATTCGTATACCGGATGCCTACAGACGCTAAGAAATTAATTTGTTGAAAAAATTGGGAAGAAAAATTTCCACTTTGTTACCCAAACCACAAGAGGAGGTAATGCAGTCATTGCCTGGAGCAACAACTTAATTTTGATGAAAAAGAAAGAACGAAGAAACACAATTTTCAGACAGAGAAGTTTCTGATAATGAAAATTAAAAAAAAAAACTAATTTGAAAACAGAATAAGAAATCAAATTATTGTTTTTCATAATTGGTATGAATGTAAGAAATTTTAAGTAGTTGTTATTATTAAGAAGATCTAGGAAGATTGTATTGTTAGTAAAATTGTTTGATATATAGTTTTAGTTAGCGTTGCTGTTTGATTGAGAGAATTATAAACATTGATTTTGCATAATAAAATGTAATTTGACTGACCTTGTGCTGAAAAGCTTTCAAAAGCCGTGGAAAATTACAGAAAGATGATGAACACGAGCAAAATCCTTGAATATAAGTTGGTATTGAGATATTCAAAAACGGAGACAAAAACAAGATCATATTGTACTGAATAAAATGTAATTTGACTAAATTTGTGCTGGAAAGCTCGCGAAAGAGTTGGTAAAATACAGAAAGACAACAAACACGAGCAGAACCGTTGAATATAAGTTGGTATTGAGATATACAGAAACAGAGACAAAAACAAGAAGATATTGTACTGAATAAAATGTAATTTGACTAAATTTGTGCTGAAAAGCTTCCGAAAGCGTTGGTAAATTGCGCAAGTGTTGAATATAAGTTGAGAGTGAGGTATACAGAAATTAAGATAAAAAGAACATGTGATCTTACTGAACAAAATGTTATTTGAGTAAACTCGAACTGAAAAGCTTCCGAAAGCGCGGGTAAATTGGAGAAAGTTTGGATCCAGGACGTAAACCTCAAGAAGAAACGTGAATGTATTATTTATTGGTTTGTTAAGGTAAGAAACACTATAATTTTTATTTTACCTTTGATGGGTTTTGAAGAAAATGTTATTTTATAACTAATATGCCGGACATAAAATTTATTTTGCACATCGTTTGATCTACAGAGCTGAAATTTTATAGGAAGACGTATGGCCATTATTAGATTGAAGAAATGTAGGAAATGTTTTTATAAGTCGCCATCTTTAAACAAATATGGCCGCCGAATTGATTTTTGATACAATACGTAGACTAATCGGGTAGGAATAGAAACACAAAACTTCATAGAAACATATATTAATACAAAGGAATTACAAACATATAAGAAAATTTTTCAAAAGTAGCCATCTTTAAACAAATATGGTGGACAAATTGATTTTTTGAAAGAATATACAGCCTAAACTGCTATGGTACAAAGATGTATTTGCAATGAAATTTGGTACAAAGATGTATTTTGACGAGTAGCTTTCGAAAATGTAAGAACTTTTTTGGAAAGATGCCATTTTTAAATAAATATGCCCGCTTAAAACCATTTTGTATACCATTTAAGCTAAAAAGCTGAAATTTTAAATGTATTTATGTTATGCATATTAGATTAAGAAAATATAACACAAATTTTGAAAAGTAGCGATGGTTTGTGCTAGATAAAATATTCGTTGAAGCCATCTAAGGATGGACATTGTTGTCAACGCGAACGACTTAAATAAATACGTTATTTATGGAACTTTTATAGTATCTCAGTTGTGCAAATGTGCTTTAAAGCATTTGTTTTTGCTGTTATTTTATTGGATACATAAATTACATAACTTAGACAACGTATTGTGGTTGGTGAGCAAATCCTCTAAAGATGGTCAAGAAATGGAGTCTAACCTTGGTACTGATGAAACTGTACATAATGGCAGTTTGTGAACGTTTTACTAAGGAAGTTAGTCATGATTGTATAATAAGCAGTATAGACCATTGGAAATACGCATTGCCACTAACATGTATAGCATGCTATAATGATACTCCTATGGGCACAGCTTAGCAGAACTGCATTGACATTTGTAAGAAATCTAAGGGAGAAATTGTGCGGGAAGCTCTACTGTATTATAGTACTTGTAAGGAAATTTATTAAATATTTAGAGATGCATTCCGATAATAGCATTTCACTGTCAAAACCTTTGTGTACATGTATAAAAATAATTAGAAATTATGAATACTTGGAGAAATTGTATGCACTTTTGTGGATAAAGAACGGGATTCATGGTTATTCTACTTGGTGTCTTTAAGGAAGAAAATGGGGGAGAAGTACTGACGTAGATGAAAGAATTTAAAGGTTTAGAGATGTGAGTTGCGCAAAAGTGTTTTAAACGAATGTATTTGGGCACAAAAATGTTGTATGAGCCCTATGATTGTCTGTGTTGTTTTAAAGTCAGTACGAATAGAAGCTTTGTTAGTAGTGGACTATAGTTTGAAACAAGACAGAAGCAGTTTAAGATTGAAAAAACTGTATTAGAATTTTGCTGTGCAATATTACGTGCATTTAGTTGAAGAAATTAAGTACTTTGAACAGTTTTGTGTTTAAGGGACGTTAAAAATCTTTGTTCATTTATAATGGATTTCTGGGGAGAAGAAGATGGCAGATCTAGTGAAACCTTTTTACGTGCAGTGAAAGAAGTGGAACTTTTGGCTGAGACTTTGTCAAGTATTGAAAAGCGGTCGCTGAGTCCCTCCTTACTTTTGAAAACTGACGTGACTGTGAAAAACTCATTAAGTGTTGTGCTCTTAGAGAACAGTGTGTATCCCGTATGTGTAAATACAGACACAAAAATCTTGTTCTATAATGACAGTAATGGAAATACATGTTCCCAAAGCAGAAGAAGGCAGAAAGTTAATTTTCCGGAAATGGATACGATAGTTAAGGGTGGAGATGGCATGTGCGAAATGGAAAGTCATGATGATGTGCAGGAAGATTAAAATATTCTTAGTAAATTAGCAGAACAAAGCGAATGTGATGAAATGGATAGTGGACGTGATAGGAAAGAGAAAAGTGAAAGAAAGGCAATTTGTGCATATGAACGAAACATAATTGAGGAAAATTGTATATATGAATCCATGGAAACTGCAAATTATGTTCGATTTCCGCTAGTTTGTGGTGGATGTGTACAAGAAGGTAATCAATTGGCTCATGCCTGTATGAGATTTGGCTGGAATGAAATAGAACGTAAAAATTTGAATAATGATCGAATGTGTTGTATTGTATTTGAGCTTATTAATTTTAAAGCTTTATATAATGCGTATGAAGTGAAACATAATAATTGCGAAGACTATACAATTGGTATATTTGAAGTGGGACTAAGAAATGTACTGGAACGTAAAGCGACTGAAGTTCAGAAAGTGTTACTTGTTAAAGATATTTTTGCTGAACATAATGAATGACATTAGTGTAAAGAAAGATGGAAAGCAATTTAAGACGACTAATATGGTGGATAAAAACATGCATAAGTGGTTTGCATAATAATATGCATGCACACTATGGTAAAAGACTATACGTATGTACATAGAAATATAGATAGAACTTATGTAGCTTGTAGGTATTCGATATTAGGTTTTGAAATAAAAGGGCGTCGATAACATGAACAGTATTTGTGTTAGCCGTGGTTTTACATAAATATGAAATACGAAGGGTTAGAAATTTTCCCATTTAGTTAATCCAAGTTGTGTTATAATGACTTAAACGCCAATAGTTTCATTTTACTTCCTTGAAGGATTAAACTCTGGCAATGTTTGGATATTCTGTGTAACCTCTATGCGAAAAGTTATTGCTCTTAAGAGTGTGGTATAATTGAGCTGTGAGCATTGTGTGAAGACGCTAGTGACAGTTAAATTTTCAGAAATACTTGCAGTAAACACACGAGAAACCATGGAGGGATCACGATACGCTAAAGTGATTACGAAAGAAGAACCATGTTGGTGTAGGTCCGACTTTATAGATTTTGAATGTTTGGAAGAAATGCTAAAAGGACAGACATTGAAAACAATCTTAGGTGTATCTAGTGTTACTACATGTTTGAGGAAGAATAAGACATGTGTACTTGTGGACAATTTGAGAACAACGAATATGTGCTGCACATACTAACGAATCGAGATTCTGTTCACGCACTTTATGAACTGTTTAAAAAGTTGCAGTGTTATACCAGAATTAACTTTATTGCCTTTCATCGTTGTTTTGCAGAATAGGTAAACATTCATTTTACAATATACGTGAAATCCTGCAAGCAAAAATAAAACATAGTGAATGAAACTGTATAACAGTGTTTTATGTGAACTGTGTAATTTTGTGCAGTGACAGTGTATTGATTAGTACTGTAGAAACCAAATCAAATTTAACACGAACTGTGTGAGACTAAAAAGAAAATTAGACGTGATAGAAAACTGTTGCTTTTGTAGAAAAACATTACTTGAACTTGAAGACATCTAACTCAATACTTTTTTTAGTGAACGAAACCTAAGTAATGTACAGTGTGGTGGTTTTTATATAATGAATAGTAAGGTAAAATATTTACGTGTTTTATTTTTATATGCTTTCAGAATTATGATGAGGTATGTAGTATTTATTATATTGTGTTTTACTTTTGAATATTATTTGTAGCCTTTAAGCTCAGGCTGGGATATTAAATTTTGTTTGATTCACATTTTATAATTTAATTGATGGTGTTGGTATTAATTTAGAACACATTATTTTTTACTTGCATCTGAGTTGAAATTCATACGAATATTTTCTGGTATTTATAACTATTATGTTAGAATTGTTATCTGCTGGAATCGAACTGACAATCTTTTTATACTAGTCACAATGCTGTACACCAATTTGTCGATGTATTTTCTTGAATACCAGATGGTTAAGAGATAAATAAAACAATTACAAAGGAAATAAATACGATTTATTTCAAACTACAACGGTATAACACACAAAATCATGGAAAGTATAAAATTTGGATTTGATAGGTTTAATGTTAAAGAAATAAAACTTTTGCTTACAATTACTAGAAAATTATTGTAACTCTTTTTAGTGCCTAGATTGTTCGACTTAATACATAACAAAATAATTGGATGTCTGTCAAAAACATACAGTACTCTTTTATATATGTAAAAGCTTGTTGGTTGTTATTTAAACATTTTAGTCTGCATTTTAGTTGAACAGCAAAGAATTAACATTTATTTTGTTAGGGAATCGTTTATTGTATTTTAAAATTAAAGTGTAGTATACGTCCAAGTAATGTGGACTTTAAAATAACATCATTATTTAATAATGCAAAATTATGATACGCAAATACATTTTTAATAATATTACAGACATTTTCATAGTTTGCATACATCTAGACTTGCATTGAAAATGTCAGTAAACCACAATTGCAATCTAAAATACTAATGGAAATGGAAGACATAGGGTTAACATTAAACAATAAGATTTGTATTGGAAATGGAAATAAATTATTGACATACGCTGTAGCATATGAAATTTGATGTTGACATCGTATTGTAATTTCTCGTTTATTAAAGAGAGATCTTGCATCGTCGTTATTATGATTGGATATAATTTTAAAAATCTATCGTATTTGTAGGAGGAAACATTCAATCGAAATATGTGTTGTTTGTCCAATATTTTGTACAACTGTCACTGTAAAACAAAATATTATTATTTTTACTAAATGTAGCATATGCAGCTTTAGACACGTCCATGCTATGTCTGTGAATAAGCCGATCTAAATGTAATATTAAGGAAATTGTAGCATTAATACAGAATCACATAATAATAGGAAGTACAATTTTATTTCTTAGCTTTATAGACATTAAAGGGTGACACTACGATAAAAGAAAAGATTTGGGAAAGTTGATGACCAGAGTGTGTGTTGATGGTGTTATTTTTGCATTTGCAGGACATAATTGCATTTTTAAAAACCAGTAAGTATTGTTGGCCGTTGCAATTGAACTTACTGCCTCTTGACTACTCGAACGTTGTACCACTCATTCACAAACATTTAATCCAAATATTTGTTTACTTATACTATAGAAATGATAAAACTGAAATAATTATAGTCTGTCCCATACTGCTTATGTTTTTTTGTAATACGTGTCCTATTGAAAATATGTTAGAACTTGAAGTCATACATTAAAACAAATGAAACTGAGCATGATAAGTAAACAACAGGAAAATTGGCTTTTGATTATATAGAAATTAGAAGAGATGGAAGGTTGTGTAATTAAGTTACTGTTTAAAAAGGTATGATCTTTAAAGATGTTTGAAATCAAACTTGGAAAAACTTTACGTAAGAAAAAGCAAAGTAATTAATTGTGGAAAGACAATTCATTTTATATTTAATTTGTAATTTCTGAGATTTCCAGTAAAGAAAATGCAAAATGGATTTTTCTTTCCATTGAAATAACATTTTGTTATCTAAGGATACGAATGTCTATAAAATAGATATTCTTTCCTAGAATAAAATAAGAATCACAGCTTATGAGTTGTGTCTCATATTTAGATTTTTCTTTTCTTATTTGCAGTATGAAAAAGATTTTAAAACGAAAAAAATCTTTTAATGCGTAAGGGTAACGTAATATTGGATTGATCTCTTGGAATTACAGATCATTGTGCATGAAATTTTAACAATGCTTCAGCAAATACTTTCATCGTCAAAGAAATGTCAAAGAAAAGTGAGATCACAAACTAGAACATGTATTTGTAAATTTCTTAATGCGTAAAACTTAATTGTACATTAATATGCAGAATATAAAACAGCAATCTTTTCACATCAGTGAATGCAAAATTTATCGTACATCAAAAGATGACTACAAGCAGCTTTGCAAATATATTAATTGATAGTTATATCACCATTATTTTCAAAAAGCTGTGACGTCATAGCAAAAGACGTACCCTGTGCAGAACAGCTATGCAATGGTTTCATCTAATAAAATTATTTGAGGAATTATGGAACGTTGCTATATTAAGTTCGCAGATAAAAGGACCACTTCATTCGATTTTAGTCGTTTTCCCTGCGAACTTAAGTTGGAGTTTTATAAATGACGTTGGTGTATATTATTCCCCCAAATGCATCTAATCAAATGAATAAAATATTTTACGATTTTGAAAGAAAATTGGAATATGTCAGAGTTTCTAAACGTGAAGGTCGCGATCCCCCAGAGGGGGTCTTGTGTGTAAGGGGGTCGCAAGAGAAGGTGAAAAAATAAATTTCACTAGGGTTTGTAGGTTAAAAGTAATAAATTTCGAAGACGATATTTTATTTTCCTTATTGTTTTTATAATTAGGGTCTACTAAAATAATGTAATTTGTTGAATAGTTTTGAATAATGTAATTAGGATGCTTATTATCAAATACAACAGATCAACGGTCGTGTTTGAGAATATCATGTTTCTATGAGTCGCAGGATGAAAAAGGTTGACAAACTCTGGTGTAGGTGTAAAGCGTGTAGAAAGTGCTCTGTGTAGAAAGTGCACCTAGCTAATCAAGCTAATAACCACGCCAGCAATCTGTTGTTATCCAACAGATCAGCTTATTCTTATTGCTTGTTTGCTTACACACTCATTTCGCTTACTTGTATTTTCCCCCTTTTCTGAATATGATTGCATTCAGCTTGTATCGATGATTGTATTCTATTAAGATTGATTCAAACATTTTCATAGTTGAAATTAACACAAAAACTTGACATCTATTTACAAAGTAGTTCTGTAAACATTTAATGTAACTGCCAAAGCAGGTTGAAAATTAGGAATAAAAATGTCGTGTCGGGGTGGGTGGAGGTGTGTGGAGGTGTATTGTGTAGTGTATAATGTTTTCACTTCCTAATATTAAAACCTCAGCGGGATTTTCGAAACAGCGAATATTTCAATATAGGTTCTGACTGCTACATTCAGTGTCCAAGATGATGATATAATCACAGAAAAAAGTATTACGGGAACAAGCATCTAGTTTTTTTTCGATTTGGCCATTAAATAAAAGTCAAATAGCTGAATAATTACTCACAGAGAGAACGCAGTAAATATAGGCTCTACACAATAGAAAGGGAGGTATTTTCTCACTATATGCCAGTATTGTTCATGCCTGGATAATTTCAATACATGGAGTATACATCTTATATGTCAATGTTCGCCTTCGAAAGATTTCAGGATTATTGTTAACTTTTCAATTACCTTTTAACTTCCTGCTACTCCTACGCTTGTTATCCTTATAGCGTTTAAAAAGATTTTGCAATACAACGTGGACCTTTCCCTAATGTTCATGGTTATTTTTATTCTATCGGAACATATTAAGAATATTCCCTGTATTTTTCCTTCATGATACCAAGCATTCTAATCCTGGAAAAAAGTCCCGGCATATTTTTAATTATCCAGGAATACTCCCGGAATTTTAGGAATTAAAATGTAATAATCCTGGAATATTCTTATTGCGAGGGACTCATTTTAAACACATGCAGAGGATGAGAAACAAAGTGGTTTAAAACACGTAAATTTTCGTATCATAGAACTTTAAGCTTTTGCTCTGGAAAATACATTTTAAGAGAAAAACAAATCCTAGAAAAATAATTTTTCAAATGTTGAAAAACTTACTTTTTCAACTTTATAATTTCTTACGTATATTTTCTGCCCATTTCTGAAGGTAGAGAACTATTCTTAAAACACAACTACGAATACGGTAAAGACGTATTTTGTAAATACAGTTGTGCCAATTGCAAAGGAACTGTCCTACTTCAAAGCCTCTTTGCATAGCTGGACTTGTAGTCATAGTAGCGTGTAAGCGAAGGGTATGCTTTTTATGTTTTATATATATAATTCACAGTCATATTCAATCCACTACTAGATGAGGCCTCTCCCGGAGTTGGTATACTGCTCCCACCCTGACCAGAAGTGTTGGGAGAGGTCTGAAGCTATCAACTGTGATCGCCACTGCTTTTATTCACAGCAGCTCCCCAATGTTCTCTCGATGCTGGGTCAACACCGAAATTGTGAGCCCTCACCGGGAATCGAACCCAGGACAGCTCGCACTGAAGCCTAGTCGGTAGGGCGCTCACTTCAGAGCGAGCGGTGCCGGGTTTGATTGCTGGTGGGGACTCAAAATTTCGGTGTTGACCTAGCATCGTGAGGACAATTGGGGAGCTGCTGTGATAAAAGACAGTGGTGATCACAGTTGAGAGCTTCGGCTCTCCTCTCCTAACACGTCTGGTCAGCGTGGGAGCAATAGACCAACTCCTTCCTACGGGAGAGGCCTAATCCTGTAGTGGATTGAATATGGCTGTGAAATTATATATATATTC
>JAGDQP010000434.1:0-22044 GCA_022664845.1 Lepisma saccharinum | reverse complement strand
GATTGAATATGACTGTGAATTATATATATAAAACATAAAAAGCATACTTTTAGCAAAATTTAATACTGATATGTCAATGTAACACCGACATAGATGACGGAACTATGTAGAAAAAGTATCATGTAGTTAAGGTTCGAACCAACTTCGTCAGTTTTATGGACAAAAAGAAATAAAAGGAGAGAGAACCCGACGCTACGACCACGGCTACGAATCATTATGGTAGAATAAGCTTCGAGCTAAGTTCGTATTCAAATGTAAACAAAGTAAAAATTATATTAAGCGCCTTTTTGTTTAATTTTCCGTGTTTCGTGTGTCTATGATCAAATCTTCCATTTAATGCTATTTCCCTAGATTCTATACATATGAAAACTATATCCTACAATTTGGCATTTAAAAAAAAAAATTAACGTCTCAAGTGAGAATAAGTAACAGTTCATCCCTACTGATTACGAACGTGCTGATATAGCTGTATTAAATTTGTTTTAGGATCAACAATAGTGAAAGAATAACTTTCTTTATTATATTTAACGACAGAGAATGCTTGTCAGTAGAGGCTAGTCGATTGTCTTAAAATGTATTTATTGCTTTTAGGCATGTTAGGCTCAGACCAGAAAAGTTAGTATACTGTAGAAACTGATGTAACTAGTAAATCAATATTTGAAAACAGGAGAGTGGATCCTGATGTTTCGCGACGTTTCCACATAATTCATATAAAAAATTAGTTTTTTTAAGAGCCCAACAAGTGGGTTTTATAAAAATTATAATAAACAACAAATAAATGGATTACGTTAAAGAAAATTGAGTCTGTTTTGTAGAGGAACTTATCTGTTGATGAATGGCTTATTCCTAACACGTTTTTTTTACAGAGGAAAACATCTAATTTTGTAGTTTAGGCTTTTGAGAGAGACCGCTCATTTTATCATTGGTTGAGTGTACATATGTATAGTCATTTGCATAGTGTGCGTGCATGTTATTATGCTAACCACTAATGCATGTTTTTATCCACCATATTAATCGCCTTAAATGTGCCTTCCATCTTTCTTCACACTAATGTCATTCATTATGTTCAGAAAAAATATCTTTAACAAGTAACTCTTTCTGAACTTCAGTCGGTTTATGTTCCAGTACATTTCTTAGTCCCACTTCAAATATACCAAATGTATAGTCTTTGCAATTATTATGTTTCACTTCATACGCATTATATAAAGCCTTAAAATTAATAGGCTCAAATACACTACACCATATTCGATCATTATGCAAATTTCACGTTCTATTTCATTCCAGCAAATCCCATACATACATGAGCCAATTGATTACCTTCTTGTTGTACACATCCACCACAAACTAGCGGAAATCGAACATAATTTGCAGTTTCCATGGATTCAAATATACAACTTTCCTCAATTATGTTTCGTTCACATGCACAAATTGCTTTTCTTTCACTTTTCTCTTTCCTATCACGTCCACTATCCATTTCATCACATTCGCGTTGTTCTGCTAGTTTACTAAGAATATTTGTGCCTTCCTGCATTTAAAAATGTGTCACTAGTCCTGCTATCTTCTTCTCCCCAGAAATCCATTATAAATGAACAAAGTTTTCTGTCGTCACCAAAACACAACACTGTTCAAAGTACTTAATTTCTTCAATTAATTACACGTAATTGATATTGCACAGCAAAATCCTAATACAGTCTTTTCAAACTTAATCTGCTTCTGTCTTTTGTTTCAAACTATAGACCACTACCAACAAAGCTTCTATCCACACTGACTTTAAAACAACACATACGGCTCATACAACAATATTTTTGTGCCCAAATACATTCATTTTAAAACACTTCTGCGCAACTTACATCTCTAAACCTTTTATTTCTTTCATCTACGTCAGTACTTCTCCCCCATTTTCTTCCTTAAAGACACCAAGTAGAACAACCATGAATCCCGTTCTTTATCCACAAAATTGCATGCAATTTCTCCAAGTACTCATCATTTCTAATTATTTTTATATATGTACACAAAAGTATTGGCAGAGTAATGCTGACAAAAAACAGTTGCACGTCTTGCAATTAAGATAAAAAACGCTGAACTGCTGAACAAGACTATATTATTCGTAAAAAATAAATTACACGTAACGTTTCGACCTTCTAGCAAAGATCCTCATCAGACATACACTGAGTCTGTACAAAAAATTACACACATATAAATGCAAGCCCAATAATCTACCTGCTCCCTTATTTTCCGAACCAAGCAGCCAATCAGAGACGCCCGATCAAGCAGCCTCCCCATTGGCCGGAACAATCAGTCAATCAGAGACGCCATAAATCATCCCATGTTAACAGAAGAGAATCAACATGAAGCAAACTTAGAGCCCCCTAACACCTCAATTAACATACATATCTCTGTGTTTGTCAACAATAATCTTCCATTCTTTATTAATGCTAAACCCTTTGGTCCAGTTCATTAAGTTCTTATCTACTTCTTTTTCTATCAGCACAAATTTAGACAAACTACATTTTATTTAGTACAATATGTTCTTGATTTTGTCTCAGCTTTTGTATATCTCACTGTCAACTTATATTCAACGATTCTGCTCCTGTTTATATTTCTGTAATATACCAATGCTTTCGGAAGCTTTTCAGTACAATTTCCGTTAATACCACATTTTTATTTACTCAAATAAGATCATTTTTGTCTCAGTTTCTGTATATCTCAATACCAACTTATATTCAACGGTTCTGCTCGTGTTTGTTGTCTTTCTGTATTTTACCAACTCTTTCAGGAGCTTTTCAGCACGAACTTAGTCAAATTACATTTTATTCAGTACAATATCTGCTTGTTTTTGTCTCTGTTTTTGTATATCCCAATACAAACTTATATTTAACGATTCTGCTCGTGTTCTTTATCTTTCTGTAATTTACCAAGGATTTTAGAAGCTTTTTCAGCACAAGTTTAGTCAAATTACATTTTATTCAGTACAATATGTTTTCTTGTTTTTTTATATCTCAATAGCATCTTATATTCAACAATTCTGCTCGTGTTCATCATCTTTTTGTAATTTACCCAAGCTTTTGGAAGCTTTTCAGCACAAGGCTTATGGAGAACATACGACGATACGTTGTTTCTCTTTTCAAAGGAAGAAGACAGTAAAGAAGTGGAAAATACTTCCCTAATTATTCACTATGTATTGTGTATAACCCTGAACGAAAATCAATGGGACAATTTTAAAAGTTCCATCCATTACAATCTCTTTACTTCGAGACTTTCCGAAGATTATCGTCTGTACCGAACACCTGAAAAGAGAAAATTTTATGATTCTACTGAATGCTAATGATGATGTAGAAGAAAGAAGAAAGGAATAGAAATGTATATGTATAATTCCAGATAGAGCGTTGGTCATTATACGTGAAACATGTAACATCAGTAACAGCAAAATAATAATAATAATAAATAATAAACAGTAAACAAAAAATAACAGTAATGTAAAAAATAGTTTGATGCTATATTTAGTATTTTCATAATAGTTTCGTTGCTTGATATAAGCTCTGGAACTCTGTGACGAACAACGGCTAAAAAGAAGTCGAGTAAAGTACTTTGGTAAGATGTAGGGACAGACCATAGACCAAATATGTGAACAGTATTCTACTACATGAGAAACCAAGGCTTGTAATAAGTAGCAAGCGCCATCAAATTTTGAATTTCTGTACATCCGTATAATATTTCTAATATTCGTATAGATATTTTTGCAGCAGTAGCAATATGTCCACTAAAAGTAAGCTTGTCAGCAAATACAACACCAAGATCATTATGTGCTTGTATACTTTGAACAATTACCAATAATGTTGTCTTGTTTAATACGATTTTTCTTGAGAGAAAATTTGTGACAGTGTAATTTGTTTCAGTATATTTACAGTAATCAGATTTCCATGGTTTTGATCATCAGGTAATACAAAGAGTTCCTCATTGAGCGTTTCCTTCCAGCGGCCATCTAATACCAAATTTCCTGTACCAGGACTACCAATGTATGCGAGCTAAACCAAGATTTTTAAAAATTCAACTTTCGCCTAATAAGAAAATCAACTCTGTGTCATCATTTTGATTGACGTTTTCATAGCTAGGAGATATTAGGCGAATCTTGAATAGGCGAAACTTCAAGCCCCGATTTGATTAGACAACGTTTTTCTATATATAATTATGTGTAAAAAAGCACTTGAGGATATTTTTAATGAAAACATCCTACATAATTATTATATAAGATGTCTAAGAACATTAATTACACAAACTTGTAAGGTATATATATATATATAGACCAACTCCTCCCTTCGGGGAGAGGCCTCATCCACTAGTGGATTGAATATGGCTGTGATTTATATATATATATATATATATATATATATATATATATATATATATATAATTTTTCGTCAGTGCGTAGTAATCAATTATCATTTTAAAGAAACTGTCAGGGTCTGGTGAAAATTTATGTAGCGGAATGAATTCATTAATCATAACAAATTACTTATGTATTGGAAATACAATAAAAGAATGTTGATTGATTTTGATTAATTGTGTGCTCTTAGTGGGCAAGGGAATCAGCGGTACCAGCAGTCAGCTTTGCAGACATGGTGAAGAAAGACACCAAGATATAGAAGAAAAAAAAAACAGAATTATAGAGACAAACAAAAGAAAAACTAAACCAACTATCTTAATAAGACCCAAGCAAGGTGAAGCGCTAAAAGACACAAGAATGAGGATCACCAGAACAATACAAAGAAATGATCAGATAAACTTTCAGATGATCCAGGCTAAGACTGCACTGATTTTGCAGATGGCATTGACCCAGGATGAGGAAAAGCTACTGAACTACCCAAACATGAAAAATAACTTCGATATGTCTAACAGATGATCATCTATGGTATCCCCTCCGAGATGAAGGAGGAAGAGGTCATAGAGGAATTGCTGGTGACGAACCTTCAGAGTATTACAGATGAACAGAGGCAACTCATTAAACCTAGGTTCAAAACAGGACCAAGGAATCAGGATCGATACCATCTAGTATTTCAAGTACCAAGACAAGTAAGGCAGATTTTGTTGCAGAATCCCAAGGTATATATTGGATACGAAGTCACTAACGTTAAGGACTATCTCGTTGTCACGACTTGCCTGAAATGTTTTGACTATGGTCATATAGCAAACTATTGCAAAAATGATCCCAGATGTGGAACATGCGGAGAAAAAGGACACAAGAAAAGTGAATGTAGGGAAAAAGAAAAGGAAGTATGTCTACCATGCTGTCAAAGGGGTAAAAAGTGCGGGGGGAAACAAGAAGACTGCCCTCAATATAAATTAAGCCTCCAGAGAACCATAGATAAGTTCGATAATGACCCATAACCATGATCGAGCCGAAGTCCAGGACACTAAACCTAAAAAGAAACTCCCCCCGTGCAAACAAAAAGGAAGTCTGGAAAGACTATTAGAGTATAACAAAAGTAAGAAAATAGAATTAATAAATAATTGGCTATCAAATGACTACACAAAATCAACAGAAAATTACCTCTCAATAAAGTCAGGGCATATTAACTTGGAAGAAAGTAACCAAATCGTCATACATTACATAAATCCTAAACTGCAGACCTTCCCTAGGGGTTTTGCGCAAATGATAGCCTTGTGTCATGACAGATTTGAATTGGAGGAGATGGATCATGAAATCATAGAAGTTCGTGATAACCAAAACCTTGAAATGTATCTATCCAAGAATAGATATGGCTGTGGATTCGTGCATGTCAAGTCATCCAAGGAGGATTTCTTGGAGGACTTGAGTCTGACTTTCGAACTTCTAGCGGCTCTACAGTGAAATATCAGAAAGAAAATTACAATACCGGCAATTGGGATGGGCCTTTGGAGAGCAGATCCACACATGGTTCTAAGAAAAATAAAAGATTGGGAAAATAAAATAAAGAATATTGGATTGGAAATGATAATCAGTGATAAGACCCTCTTTAGAACCATATCAGAAGTAATGGATAACATCAACCCAAAGAAACATGATGAGAATGAATATAAGGATTTAAAAGAAAAGGAAATTATGGATCTGTCAACAGTAGAGAGTGAAGAAGATGACAAGGAAATATTGGGACGAGCGTGAGCTATAGTGCTGTTAACATCCCTACAATTAATTTTATATTTTAACTAACAATTATGTTTCCAAGCATAACTTAATTCTTTTCTTGTGGAAATACTCTCCGTCCAAGTTTGTAAAGATTGAGTCAAGGGGGGATATATTCCCTCCCCCGTTACCTACGGCACGTTCCATCTGCTCCTCCCTAGTTACGTCTCTGCTATAGTTCAGCCTGTTTATGTTGTAAATAAATAAATAAATCTATTTTCCGCCAGATAAAAACACTTCACAATTAAAATCATTGAAAAAAATATTTTGTTTTTCAAACGCTTACCAAAGTATAAACGTCTCATTACATCTCTTCCATGAACACAGCTCCTGGATCTGTTTTTCTGTCTCATCTTATGGACGAAGTTTTTACATACTTCTTTAATACAATAGTTTCCCTGGTATGATTCTGTGGTAAAGCTCTGGCGCCGAAACGGTGGCGCCAAACTGAGCGGGTCCGATTGCTTATTTCTTTACATCGTCAACAAAGGGTCTGCATAAAGCATGTATTGCATTTGGAACAGGAAAGAATTACAGATTTATTCCGGTTCATGCTATATCTGAAGCAATTGGCTATCGCTTTACAAGGATTTCATCCTTGTACAGGTTGTGATAATAATCCTAGTTTTACAAGAAAAACAAAAAAATCAACTTGGAAGACATGGATGCTACCGTATTTAAAGAAGCTACTACTACTGCATTTTATTTCATCTCACAGCCTCAAACGTCCATTCCTACGGTAAGTTTAGACATTCTTGAAAGATAGTGGTACTATTATATTGTTTAACCAGTAACAATACAAGTGTTAATGATACACGGCAAGAGTTGTTTATGACCAAATATCGTCCCATTGAAAGTCTACAACCGACAAAAGAGTGCATTACAACAAGTGTTACGTAGTGAGTTCCAAGCAGGACACATTTGGGGACAAGCAAACAAATGCACAATGTGTGTACCTTCTCCAGCCGACTGGGGATGGTGGTTGGATGGCACGTGAAATAGTCAGATTTGCCAAAAATTTCAGATTCATGTAGAAAGCTAATAAAATGTATGTGCAAAATCTCTAAGAACAAGTGCGGGTGCAGAAGTCTTGGCCTGTCAACACACATCGCACATCAATAAAAAGGAGACTTAAGTTCTCGCCTCGCAGGTGGGCTTGAACTAGAAAGTTCGGCTCTTAAAAGAATAAAGTGTTAGGCAAATCGCTCGTCTTCTACTTCTAACAAAGACTCGCACTAATATATGCAAGAATAAATATTCATGTGCCATTGTTTCCAAAATCATTTAAGCAATTTCTTTAATTATATGTCAGTATATAAAAACAATAATCCTACGTTTAATTCAGCAAAGTATAACCCGATTGTTTAAATAAACCTCCGGTGTCTGCGAGCTCCCTTGTTAAAAACGATGCTGTCATCTGTTGACCACAAATATATCAACAGAAAATAAACAGTTACAAACGCGTAATATAAACATGCGTAAATATCTTCACACGTTTAAATATTAATGTTAATATATTTATCATCATCTCCATAATCAAAATTGTCATCACGAACTCCTCATAAAGGTAAAGATCCGTGCGTTTGCAGTAACTTTGCATTTTTTATGTTGTTGTGGTGATTTATTGTAACTGCTGACACGTCACGCATCGTAAATATGACCATATTTTCCGTTACGACATCGATAATTCTTGCAAAATCGCTTAACAATACTCGCATTGTCCCTGGTGCCCCAGGATTTTTTAGAGTGTACGGCTGATTGTGTTTCTTGGACCCGAAAGTATTATTCGAAAAAATGCTGGAAGTGAAGAATTGGATGCAGCACCACTACCAGCCAGTTTGTGTTCCTCTGTTTGTATATGTGTTATACCGACTTCCCATCATTAGCTACTGAAAAATCCTTGGAACACTTTTGGAAATGTATTTTCTCTTCCGCTCCTAAGACACACTAGCTTCTTGGTGCCATCTTCAAATTCTTATTCTTTTCTTCGACGCCCGGCAATACAATGTTGTTTTGAGTTAGTCACTCGCGTCCCCGTAAACAATATATTATGGTATCAAAATCCTCACATATCAGTTTTGTCAATGATTGATCTGGAGTCTGTTTCACGAAAGTACTTGTCAGGTTTTCACTTTTCAGTTTGCATTTCCGAAGGACTGTCCAAAGACCGCTAATTTCCAGCGACGAGCCCTTGTTCTCATTCAGTCTTCCGCGATACTAAAGGAAAAGCGAAAAGAAGTCTCATTCAGTCATTTTCCTATCATTTTATGCAATGAATGTGATTATACTAGAGAATATTCAGTTGTTAGGAAAAAATTGACGCTCAAAACCAGGCAACCAACGACAGGGCACACAAAGATTGTGGCAGGAGGTTAGCGGTCTTGAGACAGTACTCTGGAAATTGACAAGTATTTTCATGAAACAGGCCCCTGAAGGTAAGAAAATAATAACGAAAGAATTACCAAAAAGAAAAATCTAGGCATTTATTTTATTGTCAACTGTGTGAGAAAAATGAAAGAAGGTGGTCAGTGTGAAAATAGGACATTGTGTGGGACATTTCCTAAAACAGTACATTTCTTAATAATATGAACCTTCTCGAATCATGCAGGACAACCCTTTAAAAAACAATACTGTCCTGCGAAATCAGTACGTCTTGTCACCCTCATCTAGATATAAACGAAGAGCACCTAACCGTACACTGGCTGTACAGAAGTTTCAGTGTTCATAGGTGTCCAAGTTTCTTGTAATAGCTACATGTTATCTGCTCAGTTCTTCCGAATGAGACAGTAATATTAATTCCTTTTTAAATATTTTCAAATATGCATATATTTTATTTAGAGTAAACTTCTGACTATATTTCACATTTTGTAATAAAATAAATAGAAGTTTTCATAATTAAATTTTGCAGCTAAGACTCGTATAAATTGTAATATAGCAATATTTATTTAAATTTATATAGAATATATTTTTTTGTAATTTTATTTATTTATTTTAGCCCTTTGGTATCTCTGGCTAAGATCATAATAGGGGCGCGATATTCGAAATAGTCGGCTAGAGCCTAGCTTATAGGTACCATCACTGTATTTGCCTGGTGTGACTGAGCGAAAATGCTGAAAAACTTCAGCCAGTGTGTGCGGCCGCTGGGATCGTTCCCAGGACCTTCCAATAGCTAAGCTAACGCTAATTTTGTCTGTACTATTCTTCGTGCTGCACTGTACTGTGCGTGCTTCTCTTCTTTATTACATTGAATTATTTCATTAATTAGCTTTTACCTTAGAGACTATTGCATGATTATCTATCAAAAGAGTATGAAATGTAAAACTCGAAAGAGAGAATAACGTCAACTTCCACAAGCAGTTATTACTGACGTGTTTCTGATCGGTTGTTGAAACAACACGCGAATTACCTTTTCTTAGATTGGTGATAGTTTGATTTTGTATGCGGAAGATCACACATTTATTAAATGTGCCTGGAGGTTGTGGTCACTTTGCTTTGAATTCACTGAACTTTACGTGGTTGGTTAACACATTTTCAGGAACAAATCTATCTCAGAAAATTCCTTGTGATTTCGTTTATTTTCCCACGTGTCATATCTGACATGGATAACAAATTTACTTGGTGAATAAATGCAAAATTAAATAGTGAGCTACTCTTTCTTTACAAGCTAAAGTTATTACTTTGATTAGAAACGTCAGGAAGTTTTTCGCTAAAATGTAAAACGAACTTTCTCTTTAAGTAGTTGATATATAAGAAATGAAAACAAAATTTCATTTCACGTCGTGAATGAGGTTGGTACTGATTGACCAGAAGAGAGAGAGAGGTGCAGGACGCGGCATTTCTCTTGTGCTATTGTGAAGTGTTGAACGGGATGGATGTGGTGTTATTGTCGATGTCTGACGTTTGCAATCAATAAATGGAAAACTGTCATCAACTACGTGAAAGATACGGGCTTTTGTGGTAGAAGATAGGAAAATAGAAGGAGGTGAGGCGATCCACAATTTCGAGAGGAGGGCTTCCAGTTTCTGTTTCTATTTGAAAGCGAGCGTTCGGAACGGCGTTTTCTTCAGCGGTTAAACAAGTACCTAATATTGTTGAGTGCAAATATTGTGCATCACTTTCTTGTTATTTGCTGTTAAAGAAAAGTGCGAAGAGAACTAACTGTTTTCATTTAATGTTTTCTTTATCGCTTTTTACAATAGGCTTATACATTTTAATCCTGAATTGCGGGGCAGTTCTAGTTCTTTTCTCTACCCACTCGCTTATATTATTATTTCGTACACATTTTTTTTTAATATACCAAAGCATATGACAAAGCGACAAAGTAGTGATATGTTTTTGAGGAACATGACTAACGTGTCGTGCAAGAGTTTTGATTCATGAACGATTGCATTCTTATCGATTGTTAGTATGGTGACCTAGAGCATGTGTTCTGTTATCTGTGAAATAGTCGATTTTTTGTGTATTTGTGTGTGTGTGTATAGCAGTGACTGTTCAATAACAGCTAAGTAGCAAAGCAATGTAATTATTTTCTGTTTAAGGGTTAGGTTTTTTTTTTTTATTAATATGATTATTTAAGTTTCAAATTCCAGATGCTTTATGATTACTGTGTAATGGTGACTTTCAGAGGAAGGATTTAAGACACGCTGTGCTTAAAGTGCTTTATTCTTTGTAACTGAGAATACAAATTCAGCATAAAAATGCGACGTTATTATACGGCAGAAGGAAACTTGTCATTATGCAAGTAGGGAGAACTTAGTGCTTTGTCAATTGCATTTCAGCGTAGTTCTCGCGATTCAAGAATCTAACGTAATATTCCGTGAGTTGAAAACTTTCAAATTTCCTTTGAATGAATGCAAGTGTTCTAGCTCTAAACCGAATATTACTTTATTATCTTTATTGAAAGGAGGAAAGGAACATGATTTAACTTTCTGTAAGATTGTGTTTGGGAGATTGAGCATGCTTGTGGTGATCTTAGAACGAATTGATGTTCTGGAAAATTTCACCAACATGAAGATTTGCCGATATGTATTTATTTTACGTGTATTTATTTTAATGATGTACGTGTTTTGCAGTAGGAATTAGGTTTCCTGACCTGTTACAGAGGCCTTAATTATTTGCACTAGAACGTGTAATCTACGTGCGAGCTGTTAAGGAAGGAGTTTCAAACAAATGTGCAATCGAATGAATGACTTCTAACGTATATCGAGTACGCGCATTTTGTGCCAAAGAGGCGACGAAGCAAGTTCCGCAATTTTTTAATTTACTTTAGTAATATAGTCGACTTGGCTTCGTTCTATATCTTGCGATGTTGATATCCGCCGTGGGATAAGAAATTGTGAAAAAGGCGATAGATTAGTTATGATGGGTATGTTTTGATCTTTCAGCTTGTGCAACGGAAACAGGCAAACTCTTGGCATATGGGGAACATAGAATTTTGTACTCAGTAGTTCGTAAGTTACAGAATCAGTGTAATTTGAATCGATTTACTTATATAAATGTAAATAGTTTTTCGTTGATATGAAGCTATGAAGCTTCTCGTGCTTCAATATTAATTAGGAATTCTTGTTAGATTAATAATAGAGTTCAGCATATAACTAAAAATCAACTAAGGTAGGTGATGATAACCTGAGATTCCAATCACTTGAAACTCATTCGGGTATGCATATCACTATAGTAATCCGGCAATTGAGAAGATAACGCCTGAGACGATAAATTAAAATACAGAACTTGTTCATTAGTTGACGCGTTTAATGAAAGGAATATTGTTTTAAGAAACATTTTTACTTTGTAGGCCAAGAATTTTTACTTTATATTCTAGAGTTAGAGTTAGTTCTAGAGTTCTCAAGTTCTAGAAGTTATTTTCTAATAATATAATTTGACTTCAGTTAGTGAGGAAGTGAAAGGAAGATAAACAAAACGAAGAATAATAATACAATATTAGTATCGCGAGTATAGTGTAATAGAATGGCTTCTTTTAATTCGGTAAGGTGCTCTGAAATTCTGGGGATAAATGATAAGTGGGAAAAGTATTGGAGTGACAGTGATCGAATCACGATGAGTTGGTCACGTGATATATCCCCCCTTCCCTCTCTCCCAGCGCGGTCGCGTGCTCCCGTATACATGCCCCAAGGACTGGCACTGGAGCATCAATTTCACGAGGAAGACTGGAAGAAGATACCTAAAGACAGTGTTCTGCCAAACTTGATTGCAGATACATCCTTCGCTTTACCGGAAGACAATTTTCTTTGCGGAGCTACAGCACAAGAGGGCTTCATGCCGAGGGTAAGTTTCTTTTCGCATATAAACGTCTAAATCTGTTATATTATTTCAGAAATCTGTTTTTATACTTTTAATTTTCACTGTGCTTATTATCTTTCTCACAGATGGAATTTATCAAAACTAACAAATGTAATGACAGACTAACGAAGATTACTTTTTTCGTAGATCTATTGTTTGAATTGTTCAGACAGTATGCATGTTTAGCAAATGCAGAGTTTGCACGGTTGGTAAACAATCTAGTTTATTGATATTTTGACAAATAGCTCATGGCAGTCTCAGTATATCATCAAATTACAGTTTCTGAGTACAGTATAAATTTCCTTTTCATTTTAAATAAGGTATTTTGCGAAACCCTATTGAACCCAACTTTTCTCTAGATTTCTTCTTCATTCTTTTTAGTATGGTAACAATCATGAAACCCGTTAAATTTTTACAGGTCCACACCCCAGATTCCGAAATCGTGGAAAACCTCTGAAACACAGATCCGGTTTTGTATTTGTTCAAAAGTTGTCTGTAAATTTGTTTATATATATGTCTGTATTTGTAAAAGTAGGAAGCGTAACGATTATTCGATTATTTTTATACTAGTGCGCCATAGAATCGAATCGGTGTCCATAATTTTCTTCTCGAAAATTAATTCAGTTTAACTTTGGGCCATAAAGACATGATAGTTAATTATCCTGTTTACTGCATGATCTTCAAACAGATATACCAATATACCAGTAAGCTAGATATTTGTAACTTAACAATTTTCATAAGTAACTTATTAAATTCTCGAATAAGATAATGCTAATAATAATTCTACTCTACTGACATTTTCCATCGTTAATCTGAGACATTTTAGGTAATTTAATGTAGACAATTCTGTTTCCTTCTAAATGCCTCTATTTAGTTTAATGTGCATGTACATACACATTTTGCGTGTCATGGCATTTACCATCAGTTTAGTGTTTCTCAGTCTTCGTGTTTCTAGGTGATTTTGCATTTCTCCTTTCTCTCCATAACAATTTACTGTCATGAGCGTAAAAAAAAACAAAAAAAAAACGCTTAATGAGATACCATGAAAGGAACAAGTCACTTGAGAAATAAGGTGTGAAAAGCTTAAACAGATTATTACAATTAAGAAATTGAATTTTATGGTACAAAATTGGATTCGTGACTGATTTCATAGACCATGTTATTAAATATTTTTACTTACCTTCTTTGTTGGAAAATAACCAAATTTAAGCAGACAGCAAATCTTGGAAACTTTATGGCTTTCATTGAGGTCTTCCCATAAATTTGGTCAGCCTCAGAGGATGAACATTGCGATAGTACCTTGTATAGCATTTTTTATTATTTTATGTATTTTAAACAGTAATTGAGCAATTAAATAGTAATTACCTATGTTGTAATTGAGCAGTTACACGAATATGCCAACTTCGGTAGTAAAAGTGAGTTTTTTTTTTTAATTAGTGCATTCGGTTCTTGGTTCTTGTTTATATTTAAAAAATTTAAGTCGTTAGTATAAATGCGTAATAAGCTTCTGTTTTGAGGTTATTTGAAACATCACATAAATAACTACAGTTTTACTTCATTTAGCAGTGAATTATTCAGCTAAAAAAATAATGTTTGTATTCAAATTTATGAACGTGATATATTAAACTTCTTCCTTTTCTATATTGGCATAAACTAATGGCTTGTTTCTTTATAATCTTGCTTACGGCCTGGCAAACAGTATAAAAAATCGACTGTATAATCAAATTGATCATGTCACTGTGACGCTCCACATATAGAAAGTACTATACCCTTCAGAATATTTGTTGAAAAGTAAATTGCTGTTATATGGTGCGTTAGACTCAAAATACAAAATATGTTGAACAAAAAGTATTTGAAACTTTTTTCTAATCACAATAGATTTTGTGTGAATTATTAACATAGTGTGGTCAGTTGTTTACGCTCTCAGAATGCGACGAGTGTGCGAATCTCAACGTACTATAAAAAGTAGAGGCAGAATATTTGGTGAAAAGTACATTATCTCGTGTGTGCGTTCGAATCAAATCCTGAAGAAAATGTTTTTGAAACTTTTTTTCTACTCACATTAAATTCGTGTAAATCATTAAGAAGCAATACAACACGTTAGAAACTGACATTCAGTACACACTTTTCGACTTAATTGCTGCGTAACATCTCTGAGAAGTTATAAAATGCAAAGCGAAAATATGGTATGATAGAAGAGATACTGGGAATCACGTTGTCGACTAAATAACACGTATGCATTAACAGTACTATATATTGTTTGATTTTAAAATTCGCGTCACATTTTGCCAATTTTGCAGTCCGCACTTACACTTCGATGTAGGTACATTTCTCCCAAACTCTCTGCCAGTATGGGTCCAATACAATTTTCTAATATACCACTTAAAATTGGAATATATGAAATTTTATTTCCGTAAACACAATACTTCAATTCGTTCATATGAGTTCGCCTTTTTGAGCTTATCAGAAATGTTATACGGCAATTAAGTCATAATAATCTAAACTCCTTGGCTCGACAGCCCGTATACGGCCTTGGGTTGCCAGACGGCTGTCGTTCAAAGATGGTGTCATGTGGTCAACGCAATGATTTCTAATCACCGCTTGATTTGGTTTTTGAGAGCGGAGCTCTCTAGTTATTTCACGTATTTTCCCAATTGGCGTCACGATACTGGGTCAACACCGAAATTGAAGGTCTCTACCAGGAATCGAAGCAGGGACCGAAAGCGACGGCATTTACCCCTCGGATAAGCAGGAGCTACAGTATGTCTTCTGATACCTTCAACTATATTTACATATGGAAATTTGTCATACGTTCAACTATATTTACATACCTTCGTGGGGCCCAAGTTTTAGCAGTTAATTTATCTACAAATATTCATCAACATTGAATATCATGATAAGTGGTATTACGGGTAAACCAGTCAGTCCAGGAATTCGGGATAAATAGAGAATGGGCACATTAATGATTTGGATGCACTTCATTTACGATTTTGACCACGAGCCGCCACTGATATAAAGTGCCGATTTTTCGATTCATAAGAGTTTCATTCGATTCGAAAATAATGGAATACGATATACTGTATGAAAACACACATTTGTACCAATAATATATCCGTATATTTTAGAGCATCTATATCAAAATTTTATTAAGTATATGTCTAACCTTTAATTTCCATACCTGTATGCAAATTTGGTAGATTCTAGGAAAAATTTTGCAAGGAGTACAAAAAAAATTAGGGGGAAAAGCCCCCTAGCCCCCCTTGGCTACGGACCTGCCCTGGATTGATATAGAAGGTAAGTAATATACACTTCCATTTCCACATACGTATTTTCTTTCTGTATTTATTATAATGTGATATTATATGAATCATTTATATTAAATTCTGAAAATAATATAAATAACGATCCAGGTCAACTACCAGGTGCGTAAATATGAAACCGGAATTTATGTACAGAAGAGACACAGCGATTGGATGACAATGCTAAGAACTATTTTATTCGAAGTATTGGCCATCGCTAGCGATACATCGCTGCCATCGTTGCGGCAATGTGTGGATGCCAGACCAAGAAAACTGTGCCTCTTGTGCTGCAAACCAGTCATCAAGCCATTTCATACATTTTCGTAAGATGTGAAGCGCTGGTCAAAATGTGCGTGTCCCATGGATGCAAATAAGTGAAAATCGGAAGGCACCAAGTCTGGTGAGTAAGCCGCATGCGGAAGGATTTCCCATCCAAACGTCGTAATCGTTTCCTTAACCGGTTTTGCTGTGTGGGAGGTAGCATTATCGTGAAGCACAATCACTTTATGTTGTCTTTGGTCATATTCTGGTCGTTTTTCACGCAAAGCTTGATGCAAATCGATCATTTGTTGTCGGTAACGTTGGGTATTAACGGTTTTGCCAGGTTTCAGCAGGTCATAATAGATCACTCCCTTCTGATCCCACTAAACACAAAGCATTGTCTTCCCTCCATAGCGATTTGGTCTTGCAGTCGATGTCATCGGTTCTCCTGGACATACCCATGATCTTTTACGCTTAGGATTCTCGAAATAGATCCACTTTTCGTCACCAGTCACAATTCGATGGAGAAATGATTTCCTTTTGTACCTGGCGAGCAGAATTTCGCAAGTGGTTTTTCGGTTTTCCTGCTGTCTTCAGTCAATGCATGTGGAACCCATTTTCCCACCTTCTGAATCTTGCCCATGGCTTTTAAACGTATGGAAACTGCTTCTCGTGTCACATTTAATTGATCCGCGAGTTGTTGTTGCATTTGAGCGTCATCCTCATCCAACAAAGCTTGCAATTCGCTGTCTGCAAACTTTTTCGGTGGTCTTCCATGTTCTTCGTTTCTCACGTCAAAATCGCCACTTTTAAATTTTGTAAACCACGCATAGCACTGTGACTTACCAAGAGCATGATCACCGTAAGCTTCGACAAGCATGCGATGCGATTCTGCAACAGTTGTCTTCAAATGGTAACAGAAAATCACATCGTAGTTTGTAGGTACAAATTGTGCCATGTTCAACGCTATTAAACACTACACTCTGACATGAAACTTGTCTGGTTGTGAGTTGCAAATCGTTATCAGCAGTCAAAACAAGCAAGTGGCGCCAAGGACGCAGTTTTGCGGCAACCACGGTGACAGCTAATGCCATCTATGCACAAATTCCAGTTTCATATTTACACACCTGGTATGGAAAATAATAAAACATCTTCCTCCAAATATATTAAAATTTCAAGGACAGGATTTGTATAACACTGAAGAAACAGCTAACACATTTGCACAGTATTTCCAGTCAGTATTTCCAGTCAGTATTTGTATCCTCTTCTCAGCCGTTCAATGATTTTGATAGTAATCAGAGAGGTTACGAAGAAATCGGAGTACTGTCTGTTGACCAAATGCATTTGAGTGAAATAGAAAAAGCTATCAAGAATCTAAAATCCAAAACGACAGTTGGATCTGACTGCATACCCTCCTATATAGTCAAATAATATGTTGATATTTTTAAATACCTCCTAGTGATTGCTTTAAACTTAGCACTGAAAACATTTACTTTCCCTGACAAATGGAAATGTGCTTTAGTTTGTCCAATACCTAAATATAATGCCAGGCGAGAAATTACCAACTATAGGCCTATAGCAATGTTACCAGCCGTTGCCAAAGTTTTTGAACAGATTTTATATCAGCGGATTATTAATCACGTGAAGCCAGTCACTTCAATTAAACAGCATGGCTGTGTTTCACATAAATCCACGGTAACAATCCTTGCAATTTTGATAGATTTTATAGCAAACTGTTTGGATGAAGGAAGGCAAGTTGATGTTTATATCGACTTTGAAAAGGCGTTTTATAGAGTAAATCACAATATATTACTCGGTAAATTGAATATCACTTCTCGTCTTCCTTGGTTAAGCTCATGTCCTCTTATTTAACTAATCGAAGACAGTCTGTTATATTTAGAAAATACAAATCTAATAAATATACATCTCTGTCAGTAGTCCCCCAAGGCTCGAATCTTGGACCATTGTTATTTCTCTTGTTTATTAATGACCTCCCAGAATTCATACCCGATAATGAAAAAATGTTGTTTGCGGATGATTTCAAAATATATGCCAAAATTAATGCTGTTGAAGATGCCATAAAAGTACAGCATAGTTTAGATGACATTGCTAAATGGTGCACTATCAATCAACTTCCAGTCAATGCAAAGAAATGTAAAGTATTATGATATAGTAGATAAATCGATTTATCAATTAGATTATGAAATTATTGAGAATGCACCAAGTAGACTTGATGTGATTAAAGAACTTGGTGTCACCTTTGATAAGAAATTGACGTTTAACAATCACATAACAAATATTACAAATGAAGCTTTTAAAATGTTACGATTTGTAATAAGGATGGAAAAAAAGTTTAACAATGTTTCTACATTAGAGAAAATGTACTACACTTATGTTCGTTCCAATTTGGAATATGCCTCTACTATTTGGAATCCCTCTTTAAAAAAAAATTGCAACAACTAGAGAAATTACAATTCAAATGTCTGAAATTTCTAACCCGCAAAGTAACTCGCATCTATCCTACTTATGAAAACTACGGTACAATCATTAAAAATTAAAAACGTTAATTTTCAGACGTTAGAGCAAAGGCGTATCATTTCTGATCTATTATTTCTTCGAAAAGTAATTCAAAATGACATTGACTGCAGACTTAGTATCTTTGTTACAGTTTCGTATCCCGTCACTAAAAACTCGTACTGGTCTCTTCCACTGCAAAAAGGCCAAAACTAATATAATGATGAAGTCACTAATCTGGAGAATATGTACTGCCTACAATGAAATGTGTAGGAATTGCATTGAATTTGATATATGTGATATGTCTTACAAAGCATATAAAGATGTAATAAAAATGTCTGTAAACCAATATTGTAAATGTTGACACATTAATTAGGCTATAAAGCCTGTTGTGCTGACAATAAGAAATAAATAATTAAATATTGTATCAACTAATGACGAAACTCTGTGACTTAGAAGCCCTCGTGCATTCAATAGATTTTTTTGTGGTATGCTTAACAGAACATTGGTTGACAAGTGAAAACATTAAACAAATAAAAATAAAAAACTTTCAGACTATTAGCTATTTCTGCAGGGAACAATACATCAGAGGGGGATCATTAATTTTAGTTAAAGAAAATTTAATACCATATACCAAGAAGATAGACACAAGTAACAAAGAATTCAGTTTTGAATGTTCTGCAATAACCTTGGAAAACTTTAACCTATTATAGCCACAATATACCGTAGCCAGCAAAATGCCTTTTATTTTTATTTTTTTTAAGTATTAAACATTTTCTTGATAGCATCAGACACATATATAAGAAAGTATTGATTTTCTCATTGAAGACACACATAAGGAGCGTACACGATCACTATTAAACACATATAACATGGACTATATTATAAAACCTACCAAAATAACAGCACACTCGAAAACAGCAATTGATAACATTAAAAAACACCCAAGACAACATTCATATGATATTATAAACGGATTATCAGATCACACAGGCCAAGTAATATCTATACAAACAGACCAAACTATTGTAGACAAACACACAATCCAAGAATTCAGAAATTATAATGAAGAAAATAAGCAAACATTTACAACTAGATTGTCCAAAGAATCGGAGCGATGTATATGACAAAAACACAGTAAACGAGAAGTTTAATAGTTTCTACAGTACTCTACAACAGACATTCTACGCGTGCTTTACTAAAATGAAAATAAAAACTAAAAATAAATGGGAGAAAGATTGGGTAACAAGGGATATAAACAATCTTAATAGAATGAAAAGACAGATTTTAAGTGAAATTCAGCAATCAAAGGTTGATGAAATACATAAGAAACATTTTTTAGCATGTTATAAAATGCAAATAAGAAAAGCTTAGTGTGACTACTACACTAATAAAAACATGCAAACTAACAACAGAACACGGATGACCTGGAATGTTGTAAAAGAAAATGTCCAAATTAAAGACAAAAGAACACACCCTAACATAAACTTAAATATAGTTGGAACAATAATGAAAGACCCGCGACTTCAACAAGTTCTTTACAGAAGTTGCAGTAACTTTAATAAAGACACAGAACAGCAACGTATCGGCCTTACCAATACTGCAAACATTTAAACCGCGAAACTCGAACACTATATATATATATATATATATATTATGCCTATAACCGAAAGTGTTTAACGAAATTCAAAGTCTAAAAGAAACTAAATTAATAAGTGATGGAATTCCAGTGAAAATAATCGAACAAAATAACACATACCTGACACCTATCCTAACTTATCTATACAATGAATGCCTGAGTAATAATACCTTCCCTTTCCAGATAAAAGTAGCAAAAATAGTACCAATTTACAAAAAAGGAGATAAATCGCTTGTACAAAATTACAGACCAATATCTTTTCCTATTTTTGGTAAGATTCTCGAAAAACTAATAGAAAAAAGATTAATAGTATTCCCAACAAAACATAGCGTATTTTGCAAAGAAGAACATGGATTTCTTCCCAAAAGAGCACAGCAACTGCAACTTACACCTTAATTGACTGTATTCTACGGGCTGAGAATGAAAAAGAATATATCATCATCACATTCAGCCGTTTTCTATCCACTGCTGGATGAAGGCCTCCTTCTTTTCTTTCCACATATCTCGGTCTGCTGCTATCCTCATCCGTGTAGCTCCTGAAAAACGCCTGATTTCATCTTGCATTTGGACGTCGTCTCGGGCGTTTCTTTTCTCTAGGAATCCAATGTAGTACATTTGTCGTCCACCTTCCATCTGTTCGTCTAGCTATGTGACCGGCCCATCTCCACTTCAGCTTCTTCGCAGTCTTGATTACATCCTCTACCTTTGTTTGTGCGCGAATCCATTCATTTGTCTTCCTGTCCCTCCTGGTTATTTCTAGCATGCATCTCTCCATTGCTCTTTGTGTGACTCTCACTCTGAGTCATTTTGGCATTCAATGTTCAAGTTTCAAAGCCGTACATCTTCACAGCTAAGACACATTGATTATAAACTTTACGCTTCAGACGCATTGGTAGTTTGCTTTTGAAAATAAAGTGTAGTCTCTCAAACGAACTCCACGCCATTTTACATCTTCTATTTATTTCATCAGTCAACTTTGCATTCGATGTTTTAAGCTGGCCTAGGTAAACATACTCATCAACTATGCCTATTGTCTCTCCGTTAATCTTCACTTCCTTCTTTGCAGCATGTTGGTTGTACATTACTTTTGTTTTACTTAAGTTCATTTTAAGACCTATTTTCGAACTCTCGTTACTCAGTTCTTCCATTCTGGTTTGTAGTTCTTCTGCACTTGAAGCAAACAATACTATATCATCAGCAAACCGTAGGTGATAAAGATATTTGCCATTAATTTTAATTCCAACTTCATCCCAGTTTAAATTCTGGAACACTCTCTCCAGGACCGCACAAAATAGTTTTGGAGAAATTGAATCTCCTTGCCTTACCCCTTTTCCAACTTAAAATTTTTCACTTTCTTGATGTAATCTAATGACAGTAGTGGCAGTCGAGTAAATGTTTCGCAGTAACTTGATGTATGCACTTTCGATGCCTTGATGTTCAAGTGATTTAAGTACTGCTGACAAGGAGACCGAATCGAAAGCTTTTTCGAAATCTATGAATCCCAAACATAGTGGAAGTTCATATTCATTAGCCCTTTCCGTAACTTCATTCAATGTTTGTATGTGGTCCATTGTGCTAAATCCACGACGAAATCTGGCTTGTTCCCTTCCCTGGTTAAAATCTAAGTCTCGTTGAATACGAATCAAAATAACTTTGGTGAACATTTTGTATAGGACTGACAGTAAACTAATTGGTCTGTAGTTTTCGACGCGTTCTTTGTCCCCTTTCTTGTACAACAAAATGATAACGGCATTGTTCCAACTTCTGAGTATTTCTCTCTTCCTCAGGCACATTGAGAATAATTTCGCAAGTTCCTCTTTCATTTTTTCACCTCCCCATTTAAACATCTCTGCTGTGAGTCCATCTTCTCCTGG
>JAGDQP010000433.1:147856-165082 GCA_022664845.1 Lepisma saccharinum | reverse complement strand
TCCTTCTTTGGCTGCTCTATTACATTGCGTTCTTTCTACTAACCAGCCTAACGTGCCTCTTCATTAACTAATACTCCCCGTCCATCCTTTGCATGCTGTTACGCTTTAATCATACACCTGATTCTTTTCCAGGCGGGCTTCAGTGCAAGACTGCTGTGACATCACGGACGCCTGATAGCACGGACCACTCGACCAACGAGGACGTCTTTTTTTTACTACACTGCAGCTGTTGAGATGTGTACTCACCACCATCCGACTGGATTCTCCTAGCCTCTCTCATGGCTAATAAATAAGCCAAACGCTCGTTGACTGTCTTTAATTATCACCCCAGTCCAATAGGCAACCACGCATTATTTTATAAAAATGGTCATAACATTAATTCTCGTTGAGATATCGATGTGCCGGTAATGAGTTATTGTTACCTGTTGGCAACTCATCCCATTTGTGGTCCTTTCGACCCATCTTTACTTGGAAGACTTTCTGGGAATCCCCTACTTCCTTTGGGGAATCCCTTGCGCCCTGCTTGTAGGATTTTCCAATATGCATTTTTAGATAGCCCGGGTGTGACTTCCTCTAATTTACTCTCAACCGCCTACTCTCCGATTTCTTGTCTTCGCAATAATCCGCTCTGAAGTTCATTTTCCCACGCTTTCGGCAGGCTGTAGCTCCGTAACGTCTCGGAATTTCCCCGCTGTTGTCTGGGCCTTTTTTCTTTATTTTTCACTGTACTATCACCTCCCGAAGTTTGTCGGTCCGTAACCTTACCACCCTGTATACATATATATATATATAATACACAGCCATATTCAATCCACTACTGGATGAGACCTCTCCCGGAGGGAATATATATATATGCATTAGGAAATTTAATAAAATTAGTGACCAAGGATACTTGGAGGTTAGATAAGGTCAGGTACGTTTTTTTATTGCACACACGGTTAAATCGTGTTTTTCTCCACAAGTAGGCAAGTGTGACATCATCACAATTTCTGTCAATACTTAAATGAGTCATTCGTGTCAAGTGACCATGTGGTCCTCCGTTGCTCCGTTCACTTCAATGTTCCGTCGAAGGGGGAATTCGGATAAGCATCGACGGTGTATCCGACGGAGCAAGGGTACGTAATGGAGCATAAAGTGCCAATTTGGAAAGGAGGTATATAAACACCGCAATCTATATGTAAATTGTGTCATGTATTGGTATGCTAAAATTTCTGGTTTCTAGATATTGATTATGTATTCTATATAACATATTATTGTATATATGTGCTGCTATAATGCAACTGTCTAAGGGCCATATTAATTACTCCCAAGAGTGGGTGGCTCCCAAGGTAATTGAAATTATATGTTCCAGGGAACCACCCACCTGGAAGTGATTCATAAATATGGCCCAAGTATCATATATTTTATATATCTCTAGTTTGTATCTCAAGTTTATATACTGCTAATTCTATGTTTATATTGTCATCTCTATATGAGACTTTGACTAATCCAATGTAGAATAAACATTTACTGAAATTGGCTTAAATTGATAATTAATATATAGAAATTCAACTTCTCGAGTCGTTACTATTATGATCACGTACTGTTGTCGGCATCATTCATTTCTCTGGAAGAAGTGAAAGCTCAATATCGATAGCTATATGGGAACATGGATCGAATGCAGAATCGATTATCTTGTGCTTCATTTGTCAGCTGAGCTGAGCAGATTTTGTGCAGTGAATAGTGATGTAATGTAATGAGGGAGATGAGTTGTAAATTTAAACTGGTAATATAAAATTCAAAAAGAATGGAATTGTTCATTCTGCATACATTATCAAAAGCACGAGTTCTTTTAAGTGCGCGAAAAATAGAAGGTGGACGATATGCCGATCGGAGAGCAATATTTGAATACCTTTGACACTTTCTATAGAAATGGGATGTATATGTTTGAATGTTTATTTAACTAAAATGTGTTTTATATTGCAAGGATTGTATCTGTGTACACGATAGCACTGTTATACATGGGTTATTAAATATAAAGGGTTGTGTATAATGGCGGCTGACCTTAGATGTCGCAAAGCTCAAGTAGTTGTGACTGATCAGAAAATTGGAGATAGTAAGGAAACCGAACAAGCATGTGATGATGATGGTAACGAAAGTGACTGTTTAATTAAACAAAATTATGTGGAAGAGTACCAGACACCGAAAGAAATTGACTCTGCATGCAGTGAGAATGAACTAGAGAATTACAAGTATGAGGTCAGCTCGTATTCCTCTCTTGAAACTGAGAGGAGTATTGATGATGATGATGCAACTACTTGTAAATTGGTAACAAAAGTTAATAATGGAAGCGTTACTTCTTTGACTGAAATGTGTTTTGATTCAGGTAAATAAAACCGCAGAAGATAGCATATAAGTTGACATAACTTTAAGCTGATGCACTTTAGATACTCTTAAATCTTTCAAGAGTGAAAGTTAGCTTGGATTATGTTTCCTTATATTAGTTTAATGCCTAGTTTTGCATTGTCCAGTTAACTAACTAATAGTTAAAGTTAACGGATGGCATTTAGTATCTACCCCAAATCCATCGTCGGCTCCGGAGCCGGTACTGTGACAGTGAACCGTTGTACACGATTACCGGGAATCTAAGTTAACATTTCCAACACTGAATGAAAGACCCCGAACATCGATTCCAATAATAAATTCAGTGTTCCGCAATTCCTCATGTAGTGTGTTCATAACTACTAACGTTAACTACCAGTAATCGTTTACAACGGCTCACTATAAGTCACAGTACCGATTGCAAAACATCGGTGCAGTTTGAGGAGGGCATTACTATAATAGTGACGTACCAATTTTGAAATCACGAAAACCGAACAAAAATCACTTAAAACACACACATTACATGTTCATGGGAGGCGAGCGGTTTATGAATTTGTTTGCTTTCACTTTTGGTAGATTATCTTAAATTTGTGACCATACGAACGTGGAGGTTAGGTAAGGTTAGGTGCGGTCATGTATCTTTACAAAAAAAAAAAATTATGTTCACATTTATCATTAATAATTCCTTCTTTGCATTTTTCGTAAATTATCTGAATTACTGATCATATGAACGTGGTGGTTAGGTAAGGCTAGGTGCGGTCATGTATCTTTACAAAAAAAAAAAAATATATTGTGACACATATTGACACTTACCTTCAGCACACAGGCGTGTTAACTCTCCCGATTTCCATTAGGAAGTCGTGTACAATTGCTTCGGGGCCTTTTCTTACATAAATACTCCGCTACATAACCTTAAAAATGTACTTTCCGTCGACATTTCTAAACCATTCAATAATACTAACGCAAGACATGTCATAACCATAACAAAGACGCGCCATTTCAACACTGCCTTCCACATGACAACAAATGTAACTACGCCAAATAGTTCCTTCCGCCACTACCTGCAGTGCGTCCTAAAACATCTTAAAAACACACTACAACGATATTATTATTCACTTATAATGTTACCCACATTACTATTTTCCTCGCTATTACTCGCAAACATCATCGCAGGCCTACGGGCCGCAACGTGATGCATCATCACATAGCCCGAGCAGCAGACCATCGCTGCTCGTATACGGCGTAGGGAATTGGCGACCCCATCGTCCGGCCGGCTTATGCTGGTTGCAATCAGCCAACAACGACGTAGGGAATTGGCGACCCCATCGTCCAGCTGGCTTTTGCTAGCTGCAATCAGCCCTCGCAGCTAAAGATCTACGCTGCCTGAAAGGAGGACCAGCCGAGAGGATTTCATTTACATTCACCCCATTTTTCGTGACAGGATGTATTTGCATTGACGATGGCCCCTGGGCCCAGGGGAAAGGGGGCGGAACCATTGGATAGCGCCTAGTTCTTAACAGCAGATTCTTGGATGGTCTAGCTCGTTGAGACTGGGAAGTGCGCCATTGGGGAGCTCTTCGGACCTTTGGTCTCGCCAACACTCGGGGGAGTGGGTGTCCCAAGTATCCATCAGTCGGGAGTACAAGTGATTTCGACGCCAAGTCATTGGACTTCGCCTCGATTTGCAGCTTGCTGACAAGGGTGATGAGGGTAGTACCCGGCAGCCTCGTTGGCTCCTCAGAACGAAGACGGAGAAGTGTGGGCATTTACGGCTTTCATTCACCATGGCTCCACCACATCCTAAAAATCAGTCGCCTTCGCCAAAAGAAAAGCAGAGAAAGAAAAGACAGAATGAAGAAAAAGTCACTGACGTAAGTAAGAAGGCGCATACAGCTAATGAATCTACCAGTGACAAAGAAGAGAAACTAGACGTAGAGGAACAGACAAGTATCGTACCAACTATCACACGATATCTTGTAATTAAAGTAAAGAACGAAACAGACAATCCCGGTGGTTTGAAGAAGATATCCCCTTTCCTAATTCAAAGACAACTGACTCATGTTGCAGGTGAGCTACATAATGTTAAAAAGCTTCGGAATGGCACCTTATTAGTGGAGACTTCTACTGACAAGCAGACAAATAATCTCCTGAAGATGACCTCAATTGGAACTCTTGAAGTTGTAGTTGAACCACACCGCCAACTGAATTTTACACAGGGCGTAATAACTTGTTGGGATCTTCAAGATGTTCCTGAAGAGGAGATTAAAAGAGAACTCGCCAGTCAAGGCGTAGTGCATGTTAAACGCATCAACAGCAGAAAGACTGGCCAATTACAACCGACAGGGTCATTAATTTTGACATTTGCCACGCCTCAGCTTCCTAAGGACGTGAAGGCAGCTTTCTATTGCTTGCCTGTCCGTCCTTATATACCTAGTCCGCTCCGCTGTTTTAAATGTCAACATTATGGACACACCAGCACGTCATGTAACGTGACCTCTGCTGTATGTGCAATTTGCGGAACCAGTAGCCATGGTGCGGATCCTTGTAAGTCACTGTTACCTCAGTGTGTTAATTGCAGGGGTGAGCACACGGCCTGGTCGCGTGACTGTCCTATTTTTAAGGAGGAAAAACGCATTAGAGAGCTGATGGTATTAGAGAAGATATCTGCTAGTGATGCTAAACGTCGATTAAGAGAGTCTCAGCGCACCCTTCCCTCTGGTGCGTTTTCACATGTTGTAGCTAAAATAGCAGTTAAAACTGTCTCGGTTGGTACCCAGACAGTCAACGTCTCAACACAAACAGAGTCTGATGTGCGTGTAGATCCTCCGAAGCCTTCCAAAGGATCAGAGACTTCTGGCAATACGCCGACACAGAGTCAGGGACAAAAACCACCTGTGCAGAGTTCTAGAGCTCCACGGGTTAAGCCTACTTTTAGTCCGTATAAAGTCTCCAAATTAGCTCGAACTTCACCTCTCGCTACGAGCATTAAGACTTTGACTAACGTTTTGGCTGCACAATTAGCTGAGGACGAGTCTGCATATACTATCCATCAGCCAAGTTCATCTTTGTCCTCCGACATGGTTGAGGACCCCCTGATGGATATGGATTTTAATCTCGTGGGAAGGAAAGGGAAACCGAGATATAAACTTAAACGGTAATATTTTAACTAATTTTTGCAGTGACTTTTATGATTTCCGTTTATTCTATCTGATTATGTTTCTTAGCTGTTAAGTTTTATGGTCTATTTTTGTTTTATCTTGCGAGGGCCCATTTACGGGCATCCTCGTTATACTGGCCATTTACACCAGTAGGTTGAGTGTGAAGACCTTTTACATCTTCATCTTTTATATCTTCTTTTTATATTATTTTAATTAACAGCTAAATTTTAATATGACCAAGATAAGGGGCTTCCCCCGTATCGGGACGGGCGTAAGCCATAGTGCTGTTACCGCCCATAAAATTAATTTTATCTTTATCTTTATCTTACTCGCAAACATCACACAATTATCTCTATTCATCCTGTAAATTTCTAAAAATTGGTACGTCACTACTATAGTTAACCCTTGCGGAGACCCTCCCCTCCCAAATTCACTTCGAAAAACAAAGATTATTCCAAGACAGAAAAAGACCCCGAACCAAACCACGCAGAACAACACGTAATTTACAAAAAGCAACAAGCGGATCACTTTCCCCCTCCCCTGAAATAAATGCTAATAAAAAATACAAATTAATTTTTACAAATACTTACGAATATAAATATAATCCACCATACACAAGAGCAGAAAGAAGTAAAAGTATGGACAATTAACCAGGATAAACATGCTTAATTTCCTAAATCATTTGATCAAATACATCCACACTCCGACTCTTCATATCACGGCGCCACAAGAATTCACACAAATGACTGTGACTTATGATTTCCAGAAGGAATAAGACGTCTCAAAACTCGCCACTGAGATTCAGTCTTATTCGTACACGCACCAGTTTCAAGGTCAACAAAAAATGTCAAATTGAACCTTTACACCTTCAAAGCCCAAATTACACCAACACACACGTCAAACAACTTCAAAACTCAAACACCAGTGGGTGTTAATCAACCACATGACACACGTTATCCAATACTTATAACAAATCATCAATAACTACATCACAGTTACAAATGACGAACCGTAATCACTAACAAGTGATTTGGGGGAGAAACTAAATAATGCCCAAGTTAACCTTTGCTCTAATATCCGTTTTTCAATTGATGTTTGAGTGATGGTTAGTTCAGTGGAACAAAACAACGATTGGCAATGGATTTTTACATTTTCGTCATCTAGGGAGTTGTTTAGGAATTATGGAAACAGTAGAATATAGCATAGCGCAGTAAGTTATAAACAAAATACGCATTAAATTTGCTAGTTTCTGAATCTGGTTCGATTGCATTAAGAGAGAGATGCGGAATAAAGAAGTGAAAAGTGAATTACTATCTAAAAATACATAGGTGTGACGGTTCTAGATCGCTGGTCCACATATACACACTGGGAAAGTAAGATATAAACTTCACATTATGACCCGCAGCATGTGCGTCAAATGCACAATCTATACCAATTATTCCCGCCGGCCGGGTGGCCAAGCGGTCTGCGGCGGTAGGCCATCGGCTCGAAGGTCCCGGGTTCGAGTCCCGGCATGGGTGTGGATTTTAACAGCTAAAGGCGAATCATGACGGACCGAAGTCCAAAGTTACTAGACGCTCATATAAAAATATAGTTTACCAAAGTTTTTTTTTTTTTAACCAATTATTCCCTTGCAAATAGTTACCAGCTGACCTGTTAGCCGTGTGGGTTGGGGCGCTAAGCCAGCGACTCGAAGGACCCGAGTTCAAAACCCGGCTGTGGCATGGATGTGAATTTTAACTAGCATCGCATTCAGAATCGTGACGGGCCGAAGTCAAAATTACTAAAAATGAACCATACAAAATAAAGTCTAGAAAGTTTTTTTTTTTTTTAATAATTACCACAGATACATCTATAATCACCTACCGGCAACCAGCAATCAAGAAGTGTTACGTAAAGCTGTGTGCTATTATTATTTCCTGAAATACGCAGTTGATAAGAACATGGCACCATGTGGAGCTATGGCGAAACTTCGTGTTATGAATGACACTTATTTTGCAACAAGAAACACGGACAGTGTCTCGGGCGAAAGAATAGGGGTTAGTTAAAGTCAGATTCGATAATTTTTCATTATACGCGATGTACATGGCGTTTAAAACACACTACATATACTGTCCCCCAACGCGTAAGAAGCTAGATAGTACCAGGTACCTTTCGCTATATTTCAATCTTACTTCACACTTTCATTTCAAAACTGCTATTTTTAGTATGTCGACACTTCTAGCCACTTTAAGAATGTTACATTTCTCTTATAAATATTACATTTTTTGCGGCCTATAAAGCAAAGTAAAACGGAACTTAACATGGAAGATTGGATTGAATTTTTATTAACGTCCTAAAAGAGCTGATAAGGTACTAAGGACGAGACCTACAATTTAACGTGGGATCCGAACCACTTGTGTAAGCACCGGGAATCGAACAATGTATCCCTTGATTTAACATCGAAGAGGAGATGATTTTCTACGAAAACGAGCGCGATTTCAAGCAAGGAATACAGTAATTGGAATTATTGACATTTTTTATAAAAGAGTTCATAAGGAAAGAACAAATTTCTTCGTTTCTTTTTTTTTTTTTTTTTTCACGGATGCAACTAAGAAAGTGAATAAGATTTTCAGTTTGCAGCTATGTTCCTATTGATTTCTAATTTTTAAAGTTGGGATATGTAGTCCATAATTTCGCGGTTTACACCCCCATTAGGTGGTTTAGTAGAATCCCTGTAATTAAATACTTCACAGTAATTGAAAACACACTAGAAGTGGACATGGAAGTTCATGTACTTCATGAAAAGGAATATGAATGTTTTAAGTGTTTTGTTCCCCCGGCTAGCACCTTCACAAGAGGAAAGGGATATAGTAGGGTAATGTTTAATAATTTTATTTTTGTTTTTCATTATCATTTTACGAATATTAAATTTGCTTCATAATCATACGGATAAACTTCACTTTTGGAACGCCAGCTACTGAATAATGTACGTACGCTCGACACTACTCATTTCCTTGTAAATTACGATTTGGGGAAAAAAGAATATTTAATCATCATGATTCTATTACCATAGTTTTATTATTTACTGAGGACATTTTTCGGGAGAAAATGCCAAATTTACTGCACAAATCTAACATTTCCAACGTGTGAAAGTGTTGGATTGCAAACTAAAACGCAGTTTCGAGTCATGGAAATATGAAATGAGAGTGAATAAGCGAAAAGTAATTGGAACTATTTAGCTGCTTGCGTCTTGAGGATGAGCACATGGAGTATGTGTTAAACGTCATGCGCATCGCATATATTGAATAAAATCATCTGACTTTAAATAATCGTATTCACTCACTCGACATGCTGTCCGTGATTTTTTGTAGCAACACAGTATCATTCATAAGACGAAGTGTCGCCATTGGTAGTTCGTACTCCGCCATGTTTGTGTGTTGACCAGCTGGATTGAGTATTTAACGAAATAATAATGACACAGCTCTTCGTGACACTTTTCTTCTTGCTGATTGTCACTAGGAGTTTATAGAAGCGTCAGTAACAATTATTTGCAAGGGAATGAGTGTTATAGTATGTAAGTATGTACACCTGGATCAGTAACGTGTGGAAGCTGCGGGTCATCAAGTAAAGTTTATCGTTAGTTATCAATTATCGATTTTCATTATTATTTGGGGAATATTATGAGTTTGTCTCAAAGTCATAAGGATTCTGTTTACTTTCGGAACCACAGTTTCCGCCAACTACTGATACATGTGTACATTCTACATCACTCATTCCATTGTAAATAATTCACACAAACCCTATCAACAACTAGAAATCCAAAAAGCGTTTCGAAATGCCATGGATCATCATTATGTCGTTAAATTCGCAGTAGTGTTGATCAATACGTATAAATATGGCGACATGCGGAAGAATACTAAAGACAACACTTTATGTTATGAATGACTTTCATTTTGCTAGAAAAATCACGGACACATGTTGAGTAGCGAAGGCAGTTAAAGTAAAGTTATATATAAGATGGTACACAAGATAGAAAAATTGATACTTACATAGTGGAATCGTTAAATAGGAGCACACGAACTTCACAAACGCTATAGAAAATTAGTACGTTTCGCAATAGCGTTTTCAACTGGCATGAGCGGAAATGGACAGAGCGGACAAGTGCGGGACTGGTGTTAAGGAAATGCCATATTGTCAGCAGAATGCAGGGTGACAATGGGGCTAGGTTATGGAGGCGGGAAAATGACTAGATGGGATGGAGGAGACACCAAATGGAGAAGAAAGTGCGATGGTTACTAGGAGTAGGCAAGGGTCTTCCTGAAGGAAAAAGAGAGTGCAGAATCAGAGAGAAGGGGGAATTAATAATAATAATGAAGAAGGCTAGAACAAAGAAACAATGTAGAAAAATAGAGTAGAAGTGCAACAGGGACGAAACAAAGAAGAGGAAGGAAGAAGAAGGCACTGCGTTACAGGCAGTTGAGGCCGGTTTCATTGTTTGTGGAAAGGATGGAGCTGTACGTCTGCTCCGATCTCGTTCTAACTGTGGCAGGTGAGTCAGGGTTAAGGACTTTCAGGATTCTGACTCGAAAGGTTTCGTCAAAGGTGCAGCCGTGATAAGAAGAGTGTTCAGGTATGTGGAGGTGCGGAAGTTGATATTTGGAGGACTAGCAATGGTTGTTGATGCGGTATGTTAGAGGAGTTTGGGTTTCGCCAAGGTAGAAGGCGGAGCATAGGTTACAGAGTAGGAGATTAACGAGGTTGGGAGACATGCAACTGTCGGAAACAGTACGTCTTGTGAGTGACAGGATGTACGAAGGAAAGACTGGGATCAAAAATAGGACAGGTTTTGCAGCGGAGTCTATTGCACATGCCAGGTTTCTGGGGAGGGGGTGGGATAGGTCTAGTTCTGGTGAGAATCGTGTTGAGATTCGGAGGTCTGCGGTAGACTATTTTGGGGCTCGACGGTAAAACTCTTTGTTTCAGGTGTGCCAGTTTGAGGAGCTTTTGGAGGGCCTGAAGTCTGGGGTGGTACTCTGTGAGAAGATTGGGAGTGGGGGGGGGAGCTTTGCCGGGCGGTCGGTTGGAGTTATGGTGATTACCGGCACGGTTCAGTTGTTTACGGATGAGGTGTTTGGGATATCCACGGTTAGTGAGAGCTTAGGAGAGGGTACTGAAATAGTTGCGGAGCAGGTCATCAGAGATACATATGCGGGAGCCCCTGACAGCAAGAGCGTTTGGTATGGTATGGATGGGAGCTGTTGAAATGGAGATACTGCATACTGTTGGTAGGTTTGATGTGAACGCCTGTCTCAAGTCCATTGTTCTTGAGCCAGACATCCACATCATGGAAAGTTGTGTGTTTCCTCGAGAAGAACCAGGTGAACTTGACCGGGAAGGTGCAGTTGAGGCTTTGCAGAAATGTTTCCAGAGACAGAGTACGTGGGTCCAGATCAAGAAAATATCGTCCATATAGCGAAGCCAGGTGAAAGGTTTGAGAGGTGTGGAGTTTTGAGGTATTGGGTCTCCAGGCGTCCCATGAAAAGATTGGCGTAGGAAGGGGCCATGCGAGTGCCCATGGCTGTGCTTTTAATTTGCAGGAAATTGTGGTTCTCAGAGGTGAAGTTTTTCATGGCGTGGACAAACTGGGCTAGCTGAAGCAGAAATGGTGTACTGGGATTATATATTTCATTATGGGCGATGCACCTGACTTTTAACATTTACTCAAAGTGCCGTATCTCAACTCGGAAGCAGCTAAAAGTTCCAGACACTTTTTGCTTTTTCACATTTCCATTATTCCAACCTTTGTTATATTTTTTGTTCTAATGGTTCCACACACGTTGAAGATAAGATTTCTCCTGTACATTTTACATTTTTTTGGAACTCCATAAGTAAACTGTTGCCTTTTAACACAACAGTTTAACACACACTTCCAACATTCTTGTAACTTTTACATTTTACAAAACACATGCCCCGTCCAGCACAAATTGACAACATTTCGTATCGCACCTAACAATATGAAACCAATAATGCATATATATTTTTTAAAAAATGAAAAAGTTGAGAAAACAACCGTGAAGCTGTGTTCTAACACAATTCAATCATCCTCATCATCGGAAGAGAATAAATCTGAAGTATGCAACATTTTTCACAGGTGGCAATTGCCAAATTGTTTTGAAACTAATAGTTAGCGTGCTAACTGGAAGCAGAAGTAGGGGTTAATTTAACTACTAGTTTGCTCAGCTTAACTGTTAGTTACTAGCTAACCTGTACTTCAACCAGACAATGAAATACCAGCCCTAAGACATCCTTAGCAAGGCTTAACGCATTTAATCCCTTTAAAGCAATCTAAAATAATAAGCTGAACATGGTGGCTCGTTTGGGAGAGTATCCAAAGACCGTCGCTTTAAACTACGGTCGACAAGAGTTGATCGTTGGCTGTGCGTTGTGCGACAGAAAAGAATAAGCTCTGTTGCCAGTGTCACACACACACACATACTTGTTTGTGTGAAATGCTGAACGACTTGCCACGTGACAATGCTAAGGCATAAAATTTACTTTAGTCCTAACTTAAGCCAACTACTGACCAATATTATACGCTTCACACAACTCGTTTAGGACAATAATTCTCTCGCAATTCCATACGCTCAATCCAACTGGTAGCAACGGAAGCACACACACACAAAAAGAAGTCATAAAATACGCACTCCAGTTGATTCAGCGTCTGGTTTGATGGCACACTCAGATGACTTTTTTTTTTTTAGCTTTTGCTTCCTTTTACTGTTTACAAGTTAAGCTTCAGTGGGTTAGATTATTATTTTCTTTAATGTGTATACGCATTTTGAAATTTGACGTAGTTGACACAATCAGTTACTCCCAATCCTGATCCATAATGGATGCTCATATAGTCCCACGTATATCTACGTCTTTCACCATTGTTACACTGCTTCACAACTCCAAAAGTTATTCTAATTTGCGGTACAACACCACTTCAACACCTTAACATTATCATCTTGTAAATTTTACTTTCTTCTGTGAGAATAGGAAAGAGTGATTGCTGTTGAAGTTAATTTAATTTAATTCAGTTATATCAGGGCATTGTTGTTATTGAATTATGTTTAACGAATTTAGCAATTGTTATTCTTGAATTGTGTTTTAACGAATTTAGAAGCAGGATTGTTATTCGTGTCTTGAAAGATAATGAAACAAGCTGTGCTGGGAATGTTTTACTTTTCTATTTAGAAGATTGTGATGGAAATAACCTTTACTGTATAAAGTGTCGGACATGATATTTTCTGCTTTTTAGCATTAGATAAATAGCTGTAAGCAATTTGCTGAACGAATTCTTGTTCATGAAAGGCATGTGGTGATAACAAGAACGTCGTAAATTGAAGCATTCAGTGAGAGAGGAAGCTAATGAAGGCGAGATTACTATTTTCTTTCATTCGCCTGACCTTTGTGTGCAATTTCTCTCTCTCTCTCTCTCTCTCTCTCTCTCTATATATATATATATATATATATATATATATATATATATATATATATTGTACAGGAGCCTACACGGTCCATCCAACAACAGATAGTGATAATCATATTGCAGACAGAGATCAGGAGAATGCAAGTAAATAATAATCTCGACTTTATTAACTTTCTTCTGAATGCCTCAGTTAATACTTTTACAAGAAGTATGCTTTACCTAACCGTTGTTGGAAGCTCAAATCATGTAAATCAAATTTTCGCGTAACGACGTTCGACTATCAGAATATGAAAACTGCGTACTAGAGATAGGAATTTACTAATGGTGTAACGTTGTTTTCCCAATTCGTTTACTTTTCTGTTTAAATGTAATTCTATTGATGTGTATCATTAAGAAGCGAAATTTTGCTTCTCGGCAACTTAATCCAGCAACGGGCGGTTCTTCATTATGTGGACACACTTCAGAGATCCATAATGTTCGCGTGTTTGAAATATTTACTAGAGAATGTAGCAGCATAAGGCACGACTCTTGAATATTTGTTAGTGTTACAGAAATTACGTGCACGCATACTAAACAACCATGCATTGTATGTTATGTCGGTTACACTATACTCATTTTAGCATTTGTCCACAATAATTTTTTCCTTCTTTGTAGACAGTGAAGTAAACTTATACGATGGCAAGAAGAGGGAAATTGAGAAAGCCTTGGCTGAGAGCAAAGAAGATGTGAAACTACTTCGGCAGTTTGCTATTAGCGAAGGTGGTTTAGTATGTGGTGAGCATAACAAGTAACATTTTAAGACTGTTGATTAACTTCCTTTTAAAGTTCAGTATTGTAAAAGCCTACATAAGATGGATACGTTAATACAATCAGCATAATATTTTTCCCGATTAAATATAGCTTTTTCGGGTGTTACAAAGGCCAAAAAAGTAAGAGCATTGAGCCTTCTTTACACTAGAAGAACCTGGAATGGATCAAGTGAATATCGAGTGTTGGTTGTTTTAACAACCTGTGTAGGTTGGCTTTTTCACATTTTTGAATTTTGAACATGGTTACTCTTACTGCTTGGAAAGTGAATGATGCAATTTACTAAAAATTGTGTTGTGTAGACTGTTGACGTACAATACGAGACGATGTATCGAGTAAAACAATTTTACTTTTTGCGTATTCAATTTGTAAACACCATGTGCCGAAGCTCATGAAAGTCTGTATGCTTGTTGAAACTGGATAGCGGGCTTGTAAGGAAATAACTTTGCCGTTAACTACTTAATTGATTACTTATTTCTGGTAGAGTTAAAGTTTGTGAGTTTTTTAAATGATTATTTTTTATGAGATACTACTGGAAGAGTTCGTAGGGTAGGGTCTTTATCGTTTAGTAAATTCTTACATCTATATAGTAAATGTACATAATATTAGGTAAATAAACTGTTCTCGAGAAGATTATATTAAAGGAACAAGACCTTGCAGCGTTTATGGTCAGTGCTCGAACGTTTGATGGCAGTAATAATAATAATAGTACGAGTACCACGAAGTAAATTCCGGAAATTGAAGTTTGCACTTCCCTAGTTGAAAAAGTTAGGGAATTGCATACGGTGCAGATCCTCTTGCTTAGATCAGTGTATACTAACGATGGTGAATCACATAATGCAACGAATTGTTAAGGTCCATAAAGTCTTTCAGAAATATCTTTGCAAAAGGATGCTTTAGACATGTTAAGATGAAGCTGAGTTGGATAGAAGTGAGTCAAGTGGAATTGAACAGAAATTTTCAGAGTAAAATAGGGAAGATAAAAATGACAGTAACGGGCCAAGGCAACAAATTCATCACTTCAGTGTAAAAGAGACAAACGTCAGGCATTTTTTATGTACCTATCATCGACTCATTCTCTCAGTCAGAAAATGAACGTGCAAAAGCCTTAATATTGTCATCTACTCTAGATTCAGTACAACAAGAATTAGATTTACCTGGAGCAAAATTATGAATTTTCGTTCCAATTAAAATAATAATAATTACTATTATGGCTTCAGTAGAGAGAAAATACGGAATTGGTGAAAGCAGAAGATTCAACAGGGTGGGATCGTGGATGGAAATGTGTCGAAAATGCAGAGGAAAAGGGGAGCTAGAGCTATTGAAGGTTAAGGCCAGGTTTTATTTTGGCGCTCAAACCATGAATAAAGGCATTCTCCCACAGACGGCGTGTTGAGGTGCTGGTCGTAGTGGGTAAAATGTGGATTACGGTAACCAGGAAAGATAGATCAAAATTGGTATTGTGGGTCTCGGTATGCAAAGAAACTGGGGCAACCGAAATTTCTCTCTCTCGGCAACCTTTTACTCTCAAATCCTCTCACTTATTATTTACTATTGCTACATCCTATGTCTAGATTTCAGTATAAATAAAGGCGAATCGAAGATGCGTTACGTTACAACTATAGCTTTTCATCCTTGCTTGAGAGCTTAAAAAGATCTATGATGATTGAGGATATGTGATGCAAATTAACTTCAATTTCTATTATTCGGATTTTGTGAAATGCACGCTATGGCCTTAATATAGTGATAAATTGTGAGTAATAGCCAAACAATTTAGAATGTTCATTTACGACTCTATATGTAATGGTAAACTTACTTTTATAGTTGTGTAAATATATTTAAAAAAATCTTCAGACTGGTTCTGCTTGTCCCTAACTGTCGCCTCCGTTGAAATGTTATAGAATTTTTAACTAGCTCTTTATTGAGACTTCGTGGTTCCCACTTATTTCGTGTATTGCGTGTTTTCATTAATAGGTAACTTCTTGAATATATTTGTAATATTTTGTTATATCATTTTATATTTCTTTATGTAGATGAGATAAGGAGAAGAGTTTGGCCTAAACTTCTGGCTTTAGATATTGCAACAGTGACTCCTTGTCCACCTGACAAGGAATTGGAGGCCCACAAGGAATACCAGCAGGTGGTGTTGGATGTTAATAGATCACTGAAGCGTTTCCCTCCCGGTAAGTGTACAGATATATTCAGAAGTAAATGTGTATAGCATATATAATGAAATCCATACCGTAATCAAGAATTCTGTGTCATATGGAAGCGTTATGTGGTATGATTAATATCCAGTTTCGGCTATTTTGAATTAAATCACCGAACAAATCGAGATTGTTGTGGCGAGGAACAAATTGCAATTTCACCTCCAACTTGGCATTCCATACTTGCAATTACCAAATCGACAGTTACATGATGATTACTAATTTCGCCAATTCATGTATCGGCTTCATCTGGTGTTGAAAGAAGGATTAAAAAGTTTAAAGAGTTGGGATTTGTAAGCTATGTGATGATTGAATCAAAAATGAGTTCTAGAATCAATCATTCCTGGTAGACAACACTCAACGTATAGACTAGACAAATGGTTGCCGAACTTACTAGAAGAAAATAGGAACAAATTTAAATACACAGTCCAAAATTCTACAGAAATTAAAGGACAGACTACTTTGTGGCAGTTCGTTCTCATGCGCCACCCGAATAACTTGATTTGTAGTAAGATATGAAAGTGCCACCGTAGAGCCCCAGAGATGGCGCATGCGACTTCGTATTTTTGAGGTGTGACTTTAGTGTAAAAAAGTGGATTAATGCAGGGTCATGTGGAAAGATGGATTATGAGATTGCCTCTGAAGAGACCCGAGAGGTTTTATTCCATATATTACTTGAATATTGTGGTTATTCCAATGTGAGAGCTAATACATGAAGGCATTTGTATTTCATGCTGTATTGTATAACACAAATTGGTGTCTTTCTTCGAAGTAGACGAAAAAAGTCATACCGGCGCGGTATTCACTTACTCAAGCAGCAAGCAACTGTTTACCTGTTTGAACAAGGTAGACTCGCATCCATACAAACACAAGTTTAGATTTTAAAATTCTGTGAGGAAAGTAGATCACCCCAAATAGTGATTTTCCTTTTACCTCCTCAAGGCAAGTTTGATGGAGAATATAAATTCTCATAACGATAGGAATAACTAACTGCAAGTGGTGGAAATGACTCGCCACTCCAGACATGAAATTTTTTGAGAGTAAGAAAAAAAAATACTACTGCTGATTGTAGAAATCTTTTCTGTTCAATATACTTATTTTGTTCCTTTTTAAAGGAGAGTGATTGGTACTAGAGAAACTATTTGATCTAAACCAGTTAGTATGATAACTTCCAAGTCATATCCTTCAGGCATTGACTCTTTTCCTCACCTAAGAAAAGTTTATCAACTATTTTATT
>JAGDQP010000433.1:438-147756 GCA_022664845.1 Lepisma saccharinum | reverse complement strand
TTTTATTTGCATTTTCTTACCTGCTGGTTTGCAGCTAATTGTCTCGTTTAGTAAACACTTTTTACTAAACGAGAGAATTAGCTGCAGACCAAAAGGTAAGAAAATGCCAATTTCTCTCCACGAGATTTGTTAGATAATTTTATTTGCTTTTTATGTTTTCAAAATCTAAAGATTTTAGTCTCTTTTCAATAAAATTATTTATTTGACAAAGTGACTGACGTATTGTTTCAAACATGAACATAAACAAATGAATTTAATAAAAGCAGGAATTTTGATTCCTCTTCCTAGAGAAAGCCTTGTAAAAAGTACGAACATATATTATGCGAATTACAATCAATTTTGGTTTCTTTTAGTCTTATAGAACTTTCGTCTACTGATTCGATTCATCCGTACTTGCCTAGCAAAATTACTTGAAAAATTATCGGTACCAAAGCATATGGAAAGTTTACTTTCTCATAACCCATATTTTAGTATTGTTAGGGTCTTTACTTCGATTTTTAACCTTATTATTTATCTAAGCAGTGAACTCAATGTTAAGACCACAGAATGGAAAACCTATCAGGTTCATGAAAAATGTGCAAGTTTAGAGAAATAGTGTAACAAACTCGAGAAAAACTTCTGGAAAAGCTATCTCCCTTATACTCGGAAATGTTACTATGGGCACGGCAAGCAGAAGTATTGAAAAATACAAGTACTAAGCTTATAACCAGAAATAACATAACAAGTACTACTACTACGTGCTCAATTTCTCTACATGCGAAAGTATGCCAACTACTAGCAGAATGCAAACACACTATTCTACCACTCGGGCACTTCCTTGTGTTTCTCAGCACTGTCGGGGTCTTTAATTCACTCTTAACAGACTTAATAACACTATTATTTAGAATATCAGCCACTGGTGAAACATATTTCGTACAAAACTCGTATAGACTCGCTTGCACTTTTTCGCTTTATAGAATGCTCGATATGAACTGATTATACCACTATGATATTTGAACGAGAAAAAACTTCCCTGAGAAAATATTCTGAGATTACTTATCTTTCATTTAACTTGTAAAACTAATCACTGTGAATTAAAGCTACGATTCATAAGAATAGCGGATTCCACTCGGAACCTTCATGCGCAGCATTTCAATCCCAAGGGAAGGTAAGATGATCCACCCGCTTCACCAGAAACAAACCGCGCCAGAATCGTACCAATAAGAAAGCTCTATTTTACAAATTTAAAGAACATAGACATTTGAAGTTTAAACAACTTCTAGATACCAGCCTCTCCGGCATTTTATATGCAAAACGTGTATTTCCACAGTACAATTCTTCAATGACCTGTGGAATGTAACAAGAATTTAGAATTCACAATATGTAACAAGAATTTAGAATTCACAATATACCTATTAATTGTGATAGGTAGTTTTTATTTAATTAACCCTTTTCTTTTCGGGTTAGAAGAAGTTCCCAAGTGGTTTTCTGTCTCTTCCGTCGTAGACATATCACTTGGTACTGTAGCCTCTCAGGTGATCAGTGAAGAAGAAGAGGTTCCCAATCGAGTTCTGTCTCTTTCGCCGGAGACATCTCCGTTGCTTCGAAAGTCTCTCTAAGAGTAAGAGCTTCTGGGGTGGCTTTTATCTTTCTTCGGAGATCATCCTCCGATTCGGTAGCCTTTCGCGGTTGACAGGAGGTCAGTGGACAATATATAGGATTAAGCAGGTTGAACTTTGCAGTATCGTGCTTATCTGAGAAAGTAATGCCTCACTGTAGGGAGAATACGGAAAGTGAAGAGGAAGTGAGTTGTTAGGGGAGAATTGTTAATTTGTGCGGCTCAGTTAGGGGTTGTATGTGCAAACATGCGAGGTACAGTGCAGACGCGTGCCACACCCTTCGGCCAACCACTGTTAACAGAAGGAAGATCTGTCGGGCACGCTCCGCCAGACTTATTCTATGACTGGCGCACGAATAGGGACCGATACCATTGTAACTTCATTCGTCAATGCTAACAGAATGAAACTGACCTCTGTCGATATCGTAGATATGGTTCCATCCATACCGATATATCTTTCAGTCTCCTGCCTGTAACTTTTTATGGAGAATTAAATATACTGAGGTCGAAATACAAAAACAAAAGCAAGTCTCCCTCATGATGTGCTCCAATTCAAAAGACCATTTTTATAAAGGAAACAGTGGCTTGGTTTTGGGAGGTCCCTGATACAGCTATGAACCATTACGAATATGTAATTTTAATGAAACTGGCGTTAAAAACAATGAGTTATTATCGTTATGTAGACGGCACATTAATTCTACATAGGGAAGACAAACAAAAGAAGTACTCCTTGAAAGGCTGAACATTCTTAACTCTTATTTTAAATTTACTTAAGAACTTGAAACCAGTGACATCATTAGTTTCTTAAGTTTACAAATATAAATTTCAAACTACAGAATACCGTAAATTTACCTCAGGCGAGCAATATATTCATTCTAAATCAGAACACCGTACACAAGTAAAATATACCATTTTGGGATAATTTCTTTTTTTCATGCCCGCAACGTTTGTACTAGTAAGAAAGTTTTAAATACTGAAGTAGACTATATAGTCCGTATAGGACAACTAAATGTTTACGATAGCTCCTCACTGATGAAATGATACCAGCATGACAATTGAATCATTATTAAAGCAAACAAGCGAAAGAAGAGGAAAAATGGATAGGTTTACCCTTGTACCAACCAATTAGGGATAGATTTAAGAAAATTTACATAAGAGAAAATAAGTTAAAGCTGCCCTGAAACTCCTAAAACATTAAATAGCCCAATTTAAAAGTTATGTTCCAAAAGACAAGGAATGCAATGGAGTTTACCAAATCACCTGTTAGTGCAAGGACTCGTATGTCGGAATGACAAAGCAGAACCTTAATACCAGAGTCTAGGAGCATATTAGATAATGCGAAAATGTTTCCCACATTTGCCTCTCACAGTACTTAAAACTTACCACACATGAAATAGCCGATATCAAGCTACTGTATAAAATTGACTCTCAGAAAGAGGAAATGGTGTATGAGAGCATTCTTTATTCACGAAAACAACCAGCATTTAATTTAGATCAAGGTTGCTTAAACAGATCGTGGTTTTACATAATAGAATGGAATAAAACATTTTTTTCGTACGTTTATTTAATTTTTTATATCACAGTTCTTAACACATATTGAACTTCTAAAGTAAGTATTTATATCTCCCCATTTAATCACAGTTACTCATAAAGCGTATTTGTTGTAGTATCAGGTAACTGCATTTTACTTCGCAGTACACAGTGACCACACGGTACCTACCTTTTTCCCTCATGGAACCGCTATTTTTTATTCACCATTAATGCCCAACTTTTAGGACGGCTTCATTAATTCTACACTTTTTTTTTTTTTGCCCTTCACATCAGAAGAAGCCGATATATGAATATGTAGTTATATCGCTGTACGATTTGGTAATTTCGAGGATTTTGAATGCCAAGTTGGAGGTAAGTTTTAGATCACTAATGTTAGATCTAATTCTGTAAAATTGCTCAGCTAGTGCCAGTAACTGTTGTAGACCAAGTCAGTAAAGTGTATTTTTGCAAAGCTAGATTAATGTTCATTGTTAGGAATTACACTTAAACACAAAAAAACTATTAAAATTTTTTATTTGTAGTTCCGAATGTTTTTAATGCTTTCTAATGGTAGTTTTTATAAAGAAAAACAAATATTTCTGACAAGGCTGAATTCTTTAGTAACAAAAATAATAGCTTCAAACGTAACGGTTTCGGAAGTATACCACTTCCTTCCTCAGACTACACTCTACAACTGAATATAGAAAAATTACTTAATCAATAAAGAAAGGTTCTTAGTTCTTTTAATTACTAGTGACCCCTGATTGGTGGAAAGAAAAGACGATCTCCTTTCTTTATTGATTAAGTAATTTTTCTATATTCAGTTGTAGAGTGTAGTCTGAGGAAGGAAGTGGTATACTTCCGAAACCGTTACGTTTGAAGCTATTATTTTTGTTATTAACGAATTCAGCCATGTCAGAAAGCTTCGTTTTTCTTTATTCAAGATGGATACAAGCCCACACTGTCATAATATCCATAGTTTTTATCCTGTATATGGAAAACATTCGGAATCTGCAGATATGTGAAAGGTAAGTATGGTATTAATACTTAGTATTAAAATCCCATTATTTACCTCTTTCCTTTTTTTTTAAAAAAAAAAAGAATATACAGTTGTATTTTATATGTTTGTTTATTAATTTATGAAAATGGAAAAGCCTCTATGTATTATGTTTATTAGTAAATGGAAAAGTCTGTGTATTTTATTTTTGCCTATGTAAATTTGGTGTCCATATTTTATTCAAATTGAATAGTTTTTTTTTTTTTGTGTGTGTGTGAGGGTACTGAAATAGACAATTCTTTCTTCGTGGCAGCTTTGTGCAGAGTACATTCAGAGTGGCGATCGATCGGGAATGCCCGGTTTTCAGGGAAAACAGAGATTTTTATGTAACCAGGAAAAGTCAGGGAATTGCATCAATTACCGGGGGAAGATCCTAAGTTGCACTTCACGTGCTCCGAGCCGAGAAGGTTTTGCTTGACATTTCAATAAAATGTGCACTGAAGAATTCGCCTAAGGTATTCCAGTTCCATCAAGATATGATTTTGCCTGCAGGTAATTTATTTCTAAGATACTGGTGCGTTCTTGCTTACAGCTGACAAGAGCTCTGTCTGCATTCGATCCGTGTATTGCGGCTAACCTGGCATCGAGAAGACTTGAGGTACTTCTAACTGCCCAGGGTGAAAAAAGAATACATGTGCAGATAGAGCGGTTCAGGAATTGAAAAGTTTGTGTTCCATGCTTCATATTGGGCGTCTACTTCCTTCCTTCTTATTGTAAGAAGGAATATCGTGTAGATCATTTTTGGAATTGCTTATTTCAGCACATTAAAAACATCAGAGTTTGTCATGAGATTAGTGTGTGTACTTTCTCATGGAAATGCGAGTATTAAGAGTGGATGTTCTATTAACAAAGAATCTTTAATAGACAACCAAAAGGAAGAGTCTTTAGTTACACGGAGACAAATAAATGACAGTGCTGTATCAGGGAGAGGCTGGATAGTGTTTTCAATCAACTAAATTTATGTTCCATTCTGCTCGTAATGCATATCCATTGTACAAAGAAGCTACAGAACAGCACAAAAAGAGATGCCGAGGAAAGAGAAAGAAAGAAATATGCTTAAATCCTGGTAAATGAATTACAAGTCACAAGGAGCGAAATACTTTAAGGCTTAAGAGAGAGAGATCTAATTGGATAGTCTCTGGAAAACTAACAGCACAAGAATGGTCGACATGGTTTAAAATGTGTACAAAAAAAAATCATATTGGCTACTTTTATTTGAAAATAAATGTTTTGTAAATAGTTGAAGTAAAATTTGGTTTTCTGATATTGCCTGCATAGATTTAGCAGAACACAAGATACGCAGCCCAAGAACAGTAGATTGATGGGGAAAAAAGCGATATAGTTGAAGGGCTCATGAAGATATGAAATGAATTAAAACAATAAAATGTTTTTCCAACAGTATTAATTTGACCATAACAATGAAACATTTTATTAAAATTAAATTTGTGAGAAAACAATTCTTAGCCATAAGCCACGAGGTTAGGGAGAAGATAGATAAATTAAAAAATGGTGGAAAGCTTTAATGTTACGTTGATGGTTCTATAATCTTGGAAGGGTAGTGTAAAATCACATTAAGAAATGTTATAAAACAAGTAAAGCTAACGAAATGTTTAATCTTTTACTGCGTTTTTATTTTGTTAGTTAAAGGGAATAATTATAAGTAAATTTAACTTGATCACTAAATCCCATGCTCTACAACAACGAACCCTATAAAATCTTTACGTGGGCATACTTAGAGAAGAGTTTCTAGGTTTGTCCTACAGTATGTTACGGAGTAAACTAATAATAAAGAAATCAACCCGTAACATAATTGGCTTTCCATATGGGAATTTTTTGAGTAACAAGAAGACTTCGAATATTAGTTGCAACGTTCTACCTTATGTTCAGCGAGCATAGTGTTCTACAGTAAGCAGTCTTAGTGTCAGTAATTGATTACTAGTTTTGTGTTTATCGTGTACAATTCCTACAGTGAATGATAATGAGAGAGAGAGAAAGAATGATGAAGTTGGGAATAGTCAATCTATGAGTCCTATAGTAGGAGGAAATATTCCTTCTGCTGTAACATCACCTAGTAATTTCAACTGAATGCTCGAGTGGAGGAGGTGGTCGTCCTTGCACTTTAAATATGTGAACTGGAATCTGAGAGGCTCAATATGTTAATTCTTGAAGGTAGTGTATCCGAAACTCCATATTATGGTATGAGTGAAGCTACAGGAAGACAGATTAAAGAAAAGGTATTTGCTATAAGAAATGTGGACATGGAACAGAAAGAATGTTTATTTAAGGTATTAATGAAATATAAGAAGGTTTTCAATGACAGACCTGGTTGCCACAAAACGTTTATTTAAGTGAAAGGATAATGTAATTATAAAAACCAAGCAATACCCAATACCAAATTATAGGAAAGAATCAGTTAAAAACGAAATGATGAATTGAGAGGCTTGGAATATTATTAAAAATGCACATAGACCCAATTGTAATTCAATGCATGTTGGTGGGTGAAACAGATGATGGCGTACGACCGGTTCTGGATGTAAGAGTACTAAATAAACGTGTATTAGTTTCACAAAATCGAGAAGAAAACGTTAAAACTTTGTTAACATGCTATTCTGAGGCCAAATATTTTTCGAAATTTGATTTATCCCTGGCTTATTTTCACGTACAGTTGTCATCAAGAAGTCGACCATTAATAGCATTTAGATACAATTATCATTAGTATCAATTCGTATGGTTACCATATGGGTTAAGTAAGTGCGGTATCTGTATTTATCGTAGAGATGAACAGTATGTTTGGGATAGATATCAGTTCGTGGTTAAAGGTATATGTTGATCTGTGCTGTTGCACGAAAACATTTCGAGAACATTTAACTCGTATCGAACACTTTCTACGAACATTACAACAAAATAGTCTTACGGTTAAGCTTAAAATAAATGTACTTTCATTATGGAAGAAATGACCTTCTTGGGTCATCAGGTATCTGGACAGTCAATTTCTATCTGCCTGATAAAAATGAAACTATTTTAAGGAATCCACACCCAACCACGAAGACAGCTTTACAACGTTGGATAGGACTACAACTGGCAACAACGGTTTGTTCCCAAGTACAGTGAAATCATGGAAATGGACGGCACGGGAAGGAACTGCATTTCGAAATTTAAAGTAAATCTTAACGACTGCACCGTTTTTAGTTCAGCCCGACTTTACTAAACCTATGTATATTGTGGCTGATGCGTCTTCAGTGGGAGTAACTGGCTATATTGGCCAGGGTAGCCTAGAAGATCAACAAATCATCCAATATACTAGTCACTGCCTCAAAACACACGAACGTCGATATTTCGTATCCGAATTAGAATGTTAAACGATTCTGCACATTGTAACAAAATATGATGAGTTTCTAAGAGGTAGATTTTAAAAATGTTTACTGATCATAACTGCTTATAGTACTTGAATAACGCAAAGCAATGGAATACAAGATTAACCAGATGGGTATTGCAACTTCAATCATATGATTATGAAATTTGTTATGTTAAAGAAAAATTAAATCTACTATCAGATGCACTAAGTCGCGTTCCATCTGACTTGAACCCGGAAAATCATAATGTAAGTGTAACATATTTTGAACCAAGATGCTTAGACTTAAATTATTATGATGATGATACTGAGACAAAGATTTTAAAACAAGATTTGTTAAGATGTGGCGGCAAAGAAGAAAGAAGACAAGATGGTAGACGACAATTTAAATATAAATATCAAATGATATTGATAAGTGCATTAAAGATAGGAGATTGAAAATATTAGTACCCCAAGCATCAAGGCTGCAACTAATCGAATGGTATCATGATCATTTATGTCACTTTGGAATAAAACGAACTCATATAATTGTGGCAAAATTACTTTATTGGAGACAAATGAAGAAGGCTATAGGAAACTATATAAGAAACGGTACCATTTGTATGGACACTAACCCAGATTCGAGTGGAATACGGAAAACCGATTAACAAATTAAAGCCGATAAACCTTGAGTTATCTCTTGACATTATATGGAGATTGCCAAGGTCTGAAGGGTTCGAATATATTTTATTTATGGTTGAGGTCGCAGCAAAGTTTGTTATGGTTTACCCACCACGAAAATCTACAACAGAGATCATCAGAAAATTAGAGAAATTTGTTAAACATTATGGATATTCACATTAGTTATCGACGGATATTGGGAGTCAGTTCTCTTCTATGAAATGGAAGAATTATTTAATTGATCATGACATTAAACATGTGTTGACGTCCCCTTACCACCCACGGAGTAACCCTGTGGAATGCTACAGCAGGAAGATAGGTCGTTTGCTACGAGTTTTTTTTTGTCATGATCACACAACGTGAAATAAATATCTAATTGAGGTAGTTCATTTCTTAAACAATACAGTCAGCGAGTGTCACAATGTAAAACCGCACGAAGTGTTTCTGAATCAACCATGTACTGATTTTATTAGTCAGATCCTTTATCACAAATGGTCCGGATCTTACAAATTTTGACAAAAGTAAGTTGAAATGGGCAATGTGTATGACGTGGAAATATAAGCCAAAAGGAAGGAGGAGATACAACCAGGTGGTTTGGTGTCGTCCACGCTGGCTGTTGTTGCGCATAAGGTATAACCAATAGGATACTGGTCACCAAAAGGTCTCAATCTCAGACGCACGCAGCATCCACTGTAGCCCTTTTATAGCTAATAACACATAAAAAGATCACTTCTTACCTGGGCGTAGCACTGCCTAAGATACAGGTGTTCTGGGCATTCGCCTGGTGCTTTAGTTGATAATACGTTTTAGGGTAAAGGAAACATAGTATTAACTATGTATGGCTATTTATGATGATAGGATATTTTACAGGAGGAGCACGAAAGCAAGTCTACTAACACTGAAACTAATTACTCTGAACATGGCACACCAATAAGTCAAACATTAATACAAAAGTCATATTGCTAAGAGAAACAGAATTCAACTCGCCAAAGAGGCAGCAATTCTAGATGACAGAAGATAGAGAAATGAAGTGTAATTTTGGATGTTAAATCGTGATGAATTCTATTTGCTGTTCTTGTCGCCGCCTGGCAGAATGACGATACTTCAGAGCTGAGTTCGGTCACTTCGACTAGATGTTGACAGTTCGGTGGCTGGACCCCAAGCGAGCACAAAGGTGTCAAATGTCCAGTCTTTTTATACAATTTCACATCACAATGTAACTTATGAGAGTATGTTTCTGACCAATCACAAACACTAATGCTTTTGTAAATCGGAGAGAAGTTACTTTTTTCACTAATTACGAAGCCGGCGGGCGTCAATCGCTCTTTGCTACTCTGCTCGTACAAGTTGACCTTTGAACTGCTGACTACGGGTTCCAAAGTTCGGAAGACGTCTGGCTGATTGAAATATACTAATTTACTACACAATGTATTTCTTGAATTTCTGTTCTGTTTCATTTTGAACGAAATGAGAGTAATTTTTATTTAAGTAATAAATGACTTGCTTCGTGCTATGCCATATACATAAATCAAATAACATATTAATTACTAAATTAACATAGACATCACAACTAAGCCGTATGCCCTTGGACATTGGTATACAAAAAAGTTCATAGAATGAGTTCAGCGTCCGATAATGAAATAGCAAAACTATTTAATCTCTATGAAGGGATTGTTAATATTTTACATGATCACAAAGCATCTATAACTCGACTTCAGGATAAGGCAGTTAGAAATGACAATCTGGCACATCTCAAAGTGTTCAAACGTTTTCCACAAAAATTTAACTTGTTATTAAGAATTCTAGACAAAACATTACTTTCTTAGTAACTGCTTGTATCACGAAAAATTTATGAACATCTTCAACCCCGTAATTTTTTCTTTTTTTCCGGAGGGGCATGACGAAAGGTTCATGAAGATATGAAATGAACTAAAACAGTAAAATATTTTTCTAACAGAATTAATTTGACCACAACAATGAAATATTTTATTAACAAAATTAATTTGCGAGAAAACAAGTCTTAGCCATAAACCACGAGGTTACGGAGAAGATAGATAAATTAAAAAATGATGGAAAGTTTTAATGTTACGTTGATGGTTCTATAATCTTGGAAGGGTAGTGTAAAATCACATTAAGAAATATCTTAAAACAAGTAAATGTTTAATCTTATACTGCGTTTTTATTTTGTTAAATGGAATAATTATAAGTAATTTTAACTTGAACACTAAATTTCATGCTCTACAACAACGAACCTTATAAAATCTTTACGTGGGCATACTTAGAGAAGAGTTTCTTGGTTTGTCCCACAATATGTTACGGAGTAAGGTAATAATAAAGAAATCACCCTCTATCATCCCGTAACATAGTCTATGCCATTAGACTATTAATTCAAATCAAAACCTTTAACTAAATTTGTTTTGTTATAGTTGAAGTGACCTGTGGGCAAGGGTTTTCTGATTTTATAGACTGCATTGAGTTGACAGCACATCTGAATTGTAGTGCAAGAACAGTAATGTGATGTAATATTTGAAATCTCTACTACTAATCTTAGTATTCTGATGTTTGCTTGTGTTTGGTGGTACGATCCTCTAAATAGTGTTCTAAATTTGTACCTGATAGTCAGAATCACGTAAGTCACGATTCGAATACTGTAGAAAACAACATTTATCATGTTTTGGCCAAAATTGGACTTAGACGGTTGTGGCTCTGAGGAACAGAATTATAGTAATTAAAAAATCGCACTATAAGTTTCTACACCTGCATAGCTGCACATATAGCTATGTAGCTGCATACCTGCGTAGCTTCTACACCTGCTTTGCCTGGATAGCTGTACATGTATATTTAAAGAGATTAAGAAAGTTAGCGACAAAAGAAAAGTTGAAAAAAAGGAGCAGTTATTTGAAATCCTGGAAAATTCAGGGAAATTCCTTGGAGCATTTTGCTAGCCACCCTGTAACAAGCATCTGTAAGTTTATGTTTAGTATCCTTGACGTGTTGTGCCAATTGTGTCGTCAGAGTAGGATTTGTGTATCGCGCAACACTGAAACATCGGGATGCTTGTCCTTTTTTTCCTGCTGATGTTGATTGTTGATTTTAAACCTTTGTTTGGATTTGTGTTACCGCTGACTAATGTTGTTTTTTGCTATTCGTTCTTTTTTCTATTTGTAATATATGTTTAATTTCTGTTTCTGAATTTTAAAGGCATGACCAAGAGAAATCTCAGAGTTAGGGTTAATGAACATATACGCGATGCAGATAAGTCTACTCCGGTGTCAGAACTTCCAGAACATCCCAAGGCCAGTAAACATCAAATTACAAATGCATCAGTTCTGCACAAAAGTGCCGGCCACAAAGGAAGAATTGTATATTAAAGTACCCACGTGCACAGAGAGCAACCAGCACTCAATTTGGGTAACGGGCAGTTCGATAAAATATGGACACGAATTGTACAGAGACTATAATAATAAATGCACAGGCTTTTCCGCATACATTTTTTTTCATTGGTATGCATTTGATTAATTAATAAACAAACATACAAATAAAACTACACCTTAAAAAAGTCAATACTTTAGCATTATTACCATACTTATCTTTTACCCACATATGTGCAGATTTCGAATGGATGAACTTGTTCCATGTTGCACATACGGTGACAAACTCCACCATTTCTGAGCACACATGCGAAGCCGCTAGACGTTTAGTTTGATTATAACAATAATTCGCATATACATATTTCCTTATTTGCTTTCCTGTACTTAATGATTACGCGAACAAATCGATTCGCGAAAATATTCGTAGTCATTATTTTTAGTGCTAGTATTCTTGTCACTGAGGATTATATACGAGTTTCAAGGTACGACAATGTTACTTTCCTGTCCACGGTAGATTTACGTTGTTTATTAACTGGTTCTCTGAAGTTCGACAGCAGGTTTAAGCACTCTTACAGAAGGTGAGGAGGATTAATGCCCATCCCACGTGGTTTAATGATTCCGATCGCGGACTGTGGATCAGCACAGGGTTGATAGGGTACAGTAATTATAGATAAACTGAAGTATTAAAAGCGTTTGAATTGTTTATTCTGGACGTATATTGATAAACATTGTGTTTCGAAGCAAAAAAATTTAATTAGTGAAGAAGATAATTTTCTCACGACTGCTTTTAGTTTATAAACTGAAACATTGTAGTTTAGTTCAGTCCATGGGGCAATATTATGAAGGGACTATGAACTTAATTTAGAGCTGAAGGTAAAAAATATTAGAAATGGGACAATAAACAAGAAGAGAAAGAAAATAGAAATATAGTGATCAAATTCGGATGTATTTTTGCAGTTGTAAATATTCTTCATGCAAAGATTAAACCTAATTCTATCGAACTTTCAAAAGAGAAAGTTAAGTTTTCACAAGTTAGATTCATACATTTTTAAGTGTATTGAACATATTTTTGAATGATGGATCGTACTTCTGAAAAGAATGATGTACAATTACTAGGTCAAAAGAGTAACATTTTGAGTTAAGATTTGGTAAACGCTTACCCTAGGTCAGCCTCAATTGATGAGCCCCAAGGAGAAATGTATCAGGGTAATACGTAGGTTAGATTCATACTGCAGGCCATACGGACTAAGATTTTTAGGCCATAGCAGCCTATTTGGAACATTAAGGTATGTTTACCCCTTCCTTTTCCTCAGAAAAGAGAATAGCATGTCTTCCTTGTTCTGATACGATGCAAATTTATTACAGCAGTTTGATTTCAAACGAATATAAAAGGATACAAGGCTACAAATTATCTTTGAAATTCTTAGGCATAAGTGACGTGATAATTAAGCATATATGGGGGCCAAATGCGTGAATTTGATCTTAAAATTTACAATGATAATAACATGAGAGAAAGATCAAGTTTACCTTATCTATGTAAACAAACTTAGAAAACATGTAAGTGTTCTTACAATACTTCCCTCGTTGGTCCGATGAACCAAAGAGAAAAATAGTACAGTTCATGCGTGGGGAGGTTGGAAACTTTAGACTTCCGTACCTTTGAAGAATCTTGCAGTTGTACTTAGTAAATCCGAGGTCCACATTTTCTAAATTATTAATAAAATGATGAACAGTTTGATGCAGTAATAGCTTACGTTCTTCCAGTTGCGATTTCTTACCAGAGAAATGTTCGTTGAGATCATCTCTCGCCCATCCTATAACTTTTTAATTCCTGCGTATCAGTGTTGTTATATACACCTGTGTAGAATGTTCGCTTTCTACAAGCTTTTCCTTTACCGGCAATATTTGTTTTGAAATTGGGTAATACTATTTATTTACTTTAACACTTCTTGATAAAAAGTGAAAGCCAGTTTTTTTTTTTTTGTAAATATGTACTTAGTCCCCCCCCTCCCCCACTTGTCAAAACGTGCACTGTATTTTAAACATCAAATAGTGCATGATTCTAGGTATCTTGTTATATACGTATTCTACGTACCTTGTTGGTGTGATCACTTCTGGACTCATTTCCTTTATTTAAATGAAATGAGTCTAATTATAATGTATGGTATTTAGATCAATATAAAAATTTCCTTGGATTACTAGAATCCCTCACTATTGTAAAATTGTTTTTTAGGTATCCCAAGTGAGCAGAGAGTTATTTTGCAAGATCAGCTGACCAGGCTTATTCTCAGGGTAATTATTAAGTACCCTCATCTGAATTACTATCAGGCAAGTTCCTATCAGAATATTTAGATTTTAGAATATTGATTGTAATTTAAGTACTAATCTCTCGTTCATGCTGTCGAGAATGATGATTTCAAAATTGTTTACTAGTGTTCCCTACAAGAGAAAGTTTCACAATTTAACCGGGGAAAAGTAGTGAAACTTATAATTTATTTTTTATTTTTCTGCTTGGAAGAGGCTTTGTAGCAAAATTTGCACTAGTGAAGTCCTGCAAATGGTAACGTAGTGTATATTTTCGGACTCTGTTGGCAGACTTCTGTCTTACAGTGTCTAGGATGTATGCAGACAACTCTACTCTGAATACACTTTAGTTTCTGTACGTTACATTATAGAAGGATGTTCAGTAATTAGTTTAGGATTTGAGTGGTTGCTAAACAAATGCCAACGTGGGAAACAATGATGGATCAGATACTTTTGAGAGTGAAATACACTTCTAGTGAGATAGCATTAATAATACCAACTAAGACTATAACATACTCAATGACGAATAATATTTGAAGGCAAAATTATAATTAACCTGCAGCGTGACTTAAAAAGCACCCTCAGCTCACATATATCAAAGTACCAACTTCGATCAGTATACTACAACACTAAGCCTTATTGCGCGTAATAAAATCAGCAAATTTATTAATAATTCTAAGGCCAATCAACATATGTTACAATGTCGAACAAAATCAATAAACGAAAGAATCAGTTTTAAGTTCGTTGTTCTTGGAACCCAAATTCATCATGAGTGTTTTGTTCAAACAGCTCTACGTTTTCGTGCATCCTACGCAAGCTAATAACTTCTTATTGAAAACGTCTTTCGGTTTTAATGGGAAACATCAATCAAAATTTATAGATACAATTATTTGCGGACCGTCCACTAACTCCGTTTACATAATCAGAATAAATAGATAAAGACAGCGTCAGCTGTACTGTTACTTAACTGTTTTGTCCGTCCGTCTTAAGAAATGATTTGGAGGCGTAACGTGTGGACAACAACACAAATTCGAGAATATATTGATATGCATAACCTCGCTCATCTCGATGCTGCGAAAGGTTCTCTGAGGACTTTCTATGTTAATGTCTAATTTCCAGGGCTATCATATTAGGAAAGAAACATGAAACTTCTATTTTGGGGGTATGACCATAGTTAACTCCGAAAAATACACGCTACAAGCGTAACCATTATAACTAACTTCACAGACACATTCTAGACACAAGTGAAATCGTGATGTACATTTGTTGAACTCCTCCGCACAAACTTAATTCGAGAGAATAGGTTTGAAGAACACATTTCCACTTACCAAGGATGATTGATAAAAGAATCAGATGGATGTAAGTCTGAGAGAAATCCCTCGCATTGCACAATTTGGATGCACAACTTTTGATCTGGAGAATGTTCTTATCTGCAACAGATCTCTTCGGTCATTAACCAGGTGTTCGGTCTTTCGCTCTGCGAATGTGAATCAAGTCTCTTATACTGACATTGAAATCAACTGGATCTGTCTGATGGCGAATTAAGTACGAAAACTGTCAATCAGTCACTTGACTCTCAACCGAAATCGAACTCACGGTCTTCTGTCAAACTGAAACTTTCGGCGATGAAACTTCGAAACTACTCGAGGTTCACTGAGCTACTGAGTCCACTGAGTCTCCGGGTCTTACTGAGTCGAATCTCTCCTGCTGAGCCAAGATCGAGTTACCGAGTTATTTGACTGATTGTATGTGAATTGAAGTTTCGGACGGGTAGTCCATGCCTTCTATTGGTAATGACACGTTGCCAAGATCGTTCTCAACCTTCGGGTTTTATAAGATTTTAGTAAACCTGTTGGTGTCTATTCACACGGTGCTAAAGTTCAGATGCTGCGTTCATCATTCTGAGCTTTGGACAAATCCGTACCTGTCTAGGTTGAAACTGATCCTTGATCGTCTGCATTGTAAGCATTCTCATGTTTCACTGAGTGATTGGGAAAATTCACACACCGTCATTTCCACGATTCTAGTTGACATTGGAATCGCACTGTGTGACCTTGGTGAATGGAATTTGCTCAATCAATGGAATTGATGTTCAGCGTCGTTTCACTTGAATTTTGAGGTTCGAATTTCTGCGTAAGTCATCGATCTTCTATTTCACTCGATCAGTGAGAAATCTCTTGTATTGAGAATTCCACTCTTGGGAACTGTCCTTGGTATAATGGAATGTGCATGATCGTGGAAATGAAGATTAGCGTTGTTTCACACCCGAGTCATTTTCAGATGTTCAATTTCACTTATTATTGTGTCTGTGAGAAATAATAATTATTTCAGTTTTTATGGTTTACGTGTTGCTACACAAGTGGCGACTTGAATTTGCTTCGCAACTAAACATTACCATACCCATTTAATACCAATAATAATAATAGTCTATATACATGTACTTGACAAAATTATGGTTCAGGTAAACAAACTGTTTCAAGTATATGATTAAATTAAACAGGTTATTTCCAGTACATGGATAATACATTCAAAATTTACTATATATTAAGGAGATATTTAGTACTCTATACGTTTCCTGATATGTGCATTCTCAGAGCTGCATGATACGATCAAATGGCATCTCAGTCTACATGAGATCATAAATGAACGTACGTTACAATCTGATCTGTAGCCATTCTGGTTATATTTAGTCATTTTCAATAGACATGTAGCTAGCAAAACAGTATACTCTAGCTTCAAAGCAGATATTTCTTTTCTATTTACAATATATTATTGCATCCATTTTTAGCATACCATAAATAAATTTGGTCCTCTTTTGTCTGTAACGCAGGCAAGCAAGTAGAGAGAAACTGACTTCAGATTTGTGATCTCTGTTTTTAATCTGTTGCACCACGGAGACTCTAATTGGCAGGGTCTTTTCATTTGGTTAGCTGTCTCTACTGAAATATTCACGCTAGCACCTGAATCTCGCTCACAAGTTGAGATATTGACTTCAGGTTTGAAAACGGTGACATTGACATCTATTTAGTTTCCTGTTGCTACAAATTCAGATCTTTTAAGCAGGACAGCTGGAAATTAGTCATATCACACTGGTTTCTTTAATTCTCTTCCGCAACACATAACAATGTGCGACTTGCTTTTTTCTCTTTCTGTACGAACGTCAGAACATTGTGATCCGAATTCATGGCTGGTACCATTCGTTATTGGAAATTCGCCTTGGTCTCTAACGACTAGAACGCGAATAAAATTAGAAGACATTTAAGAGATTTTGGGGCCTCCTTAAGTTTATATCATGAAGTGAGTTCGCTTTTTTTTTCTGCTATTTGCAGTGGACAGTATGTAATTTGCTCTTAACATACAACTGTAAAGTTCCATACGTATTTACAAAGTAGCTGTTGATTTTTATTTGTGTACAGAGGAACTGTTGCACTTCAGCAAGTTGCATAATGTAGTAAGTATAATATCCTTGCGATATTTCTTAAAATTCTTTAGTTTATTGAACTTTCCTTCCGTGTTACGCAAATCAAGCACTCCAGTACATGCGGATATCTTTATTTGCAGAAATATCCTCAATAAAAATGTCAACCAGTAGTGGAGTGCCTTTCCTTTGGACACCAGCAGTCATTAGCCAATTCAGCTGACACACAAAACATTGCTTTATATAGAGAGATTGTCCTTAGCTATAGCTGTCTAATGGTGAATACCCAGCCAATAAGTGGAAAACTGAATTCCAGTTACGGCAGGGAGTAATATTTTTCTGTGTATTTTTTCAACAGTTCCCATACAGAAGGTTTTTGTGTAAAATAAATTAACATCTAATTATAATGTGCCATTAATTATTTATTTATTTACCAATTATTTTGCAAGTACAAATGTAGAAAGATAGGAATTGTGTTTGAAGTGCAAAGAAGAGAGTGAAATTTGTTGTCTTTCAGGGTTATCACGACGTTGCTGTAACCTTTTTGTTAGTAGTCGGAGAAGATGTTGCGTTCCAGATAATGGAAACATTATCTACGAAGCACATGAGGGAATTTATGGAACCAACTATGGATAGGACGACCTATCTTCTGAATTACGTGTACCCGTTGGTAAAAAGAGTAAACCCCGCACTTCATGACTTTATGGAGAGGTAAATGTATTTTCCTATCTTTTTTCTAATTAACGTCCATTATTATTGTGAGTTGTGTGACGTATTCGATTAATCTTCACAAGAAATGGTCACAATTTGCGATACGTTCGTGTCAAATTTTTGCATATAGCCAGATGTTAAGTGTATGCAAGCGATATATTTTACAATTCGTAATTATTTCCAACACTAAAATTCGATGACTTATCTTCAGAATTTGAATTTGAATTAATTTAAGACCTTTCGGCATCTGAGACTCAGTCCGGGATAGGGTGGGGAGAGAATTACAGAAGGTAGATGGTCAGAGTTCATTTTATAGGTACCATCCCGGCATTTTCCTGGTGTGACAGAAAAATCCCTGAAAAGGCCTCAGTCAGGATGGTCGCCCGCTAGGATCGATCCCAGGACCTCCCCGAGTGCACGTATCTTCAGAGAACTACTTCCTACAAAACTTTGCACTACTATTGCTTCTACTGAACTACCGAGGACTAGAGATGTATCCAAATTTGGTCCGTGCATAAATGAGTTGATTTATAGAAATATATACCCGTGCCTTATGTTTTAAGCACAACAATCAATTTCTCGTGTTCCATGTAGCTAAACCAGCAACGTATAATGGTTGATAGTCAATGATTCAGTCAAGCAGAATCTACGTGATGTATCTTTTCATAGTTGTGATCATGACGAGGACAATACCACTGTAACTAGAATTATATTGCTTCGAGATTTTTTCCACGGCATTCTTGCTTCCCGCATCTTCTCGTTTGCGAAAATACTATCGTTACTTTATTGACACTTGTTGCTTGATAGTCTTTGGCTGATTTGCTACTGATGCTGATAATCCTTGAGCGTTCACAACTACGTTTCAGTTTGTGTGCTATTCGGAACTGTGATATGGTGTCGGTTCAGTCCCTACTCATGATGCCCATCTGGACTAGTTTCTCAAGACTTTTTGCTGAGTACCAACAGTCGAATTCGAGAATGGTACTTAAAATGAGACTTCAATCCTCCTCTCCCTCATACTTGAACCGAGAACCTATGTTCACCGAGAGATTCATCCTTCATTTATAAAACTGGTATAGGTCGTAGTCACTAATACAATCCAAAATGGAAATTGTAAGTGAATGAATAACTCAAGTAATGTATTTTCGTATATCTGTCTCCAGGTTTCTTCATATAATAGTATAATAGTTAACGTTTCATCACTTTACTGGTATTTTGCTAGTAGAATTCTCGATAAAAAAAATCCCCCCATTACATTTACTTTGTAAAATCTGGGTTCGTTGAACGAAGTGGTTCTGAGAACCTACTTTATTAAAAACTGTAGGTCCCATCCTCAGAAGTGTACTAGCTCCTTTAAGACGTTAATTACAATTCAGTCAATCCTTAGGAAGATATAAACATAAAAGGAATCGCAAAAGGCCAAAGAAAGAAAGAAATAGAAAATATCTTAGTACGATTCCTTTTGCGTTTGTCTTCTCGAGGATGTCATTAGTAAATCGATGAAACACCAAGTATTATGGTGTTGTTATTTCAAATGAACTGGAGACAGAGATACCTAAGTATATAATTTAAATTGTACTGTCTCTTCACGCTACGTTTGTATATTCATCGCACGTATAAACGTTAAATACATTTAATTTCTTCACTTAAGTTAGACATTTACATTGTAAAATCTTGTATTTTTCCAAATGTTACGTAAAAATTATGAAGTGAAAGGTGCCGTTTCAGCAGCCAACACTCGTAAGATTATTAATAGAGAACAGATTCGCATCTCAAAGATGTTATTATAACAAAAATGAGAGAATTAACCGCTCTGTTTTTTTACATGTAGGATTTATGTTTTCTTGTAAACCCAATAACCCACCTATACCGTATTCCGTGAGATCGATTAAAAAAGTACATTTTATATCAAAATCATGGTTGGAATGAAAACTATGCAGGATTGTATTTTGGCGTTAGGACATTTTAACGCGTTACAGTAATAGTTTACGTAAAACCAAAGTAAACATAAATAGTGTAAGGGATAAGTTGTTTTACCGGCTGACGAACGTAATGTTTAATTATTAAAAAATAATTCCTCCATAACATACCTCTTACACTCTGTTCTACATAGTGTTTTCTTTCGCCCTTTGCACTTACTTTTACGTTTATGTCTTGCGAATACCAATAGCAAATACAGGTATAAAGTGAAAGTTTCGTGAGTAAACCGTACGTTTTCACATATCGAACCACTGTAACACTTGGTTTAGCACTCCCTGTCAGATGGGGTATAATTTTCCATGCAAAAATCTAAGTTTTTCTTTGGCATAATGTATTTGGCAGATTAAAACATAATATTTATGGCTATTGCAACACTTTAAAACTACAGGTCCTCTTGCCCTCCGTTTTGCTATAGCCGTGAGAGAAGGATTTGAGAAGATTTGAGTAGGGCCTCTTGAATTAAATTAAATATATTTTAAGGCCTTTAGGCATTTGAGGCTTAGGCCGGGACAGGGTAGGGAAAGGATTGTGAAAGGTAGACAGCCAGGGCATATTTTGTAGGTACCAGCCCGCATTTGCCTGGTGTGACAGGAAAAACCCTCAGTCAGGATGGTCGGCCACGGGGATCGATCCAAGGACCCCCGAATGCTAAGCCAACGCTCTAGCATTGAACCACGGTCGCTCGGTGGCCAAGGCCTTCACTGTTTTGCAAAGAGGGCATAACTGAATTTTTTTTACAAGATTATTGCACTATTTAACTGGAAATGGAGGTCCTCATAGCTACCCAAAGGGCCGTCCGCAGATATGGCCTAAAACGAGTGATACGTGAATTTCAAAAGGATAGGGAGAAGATTGGATTTTGACTTCACCTACAAGAAAATTGGCAAAGGCCATATCTGCGGACGGCTGCTTTTATTCCCTCAACTTTTTAACCTACCTTTTTTTCTTTCGCCTGAGGAAGCCAATGCATCTATTGACGAAACTTGTGTTTTTAATCGCCATTCTGTTAGACGATATAATGGCGGCGAGGATGTTGTACCGTGTTGAAGTTAAGCGTATGATTTGGTCTTCGCCACGTAAACTTACACTAGTACCCAAAGGGGATTAACTACATTCCCACCAATACAGGGATAGGGAAGGGAATAGGTGCTTTGTGTTAGCTCCTACTACTATATGCTTATATTGTAAAGTAATAAGAGTAACAGATCGAAGTAACCGAGATCAATATCAGTAAGACAATTCCATATAAGCAATGTAACTTCTTAAAATTCAACTGTTATTAGGTTAGATTCTGTTAGGTTAAGTTACATTAGATTAACATGACAACAAAACATAATTGCACGTCTTGCACTTAAGATCAAAAACTCTGAACTGCTGAACAAGACTATATTATTCGTAAAAAATAAATTACACAACGTTTCGACCTTCTAGCAAAGATCCTCATCAGACATGCACGTGTAATTTATTTTTTACGAGTAATATAGTCTTGTTCAGTGTTTTTAGATTAACATACAGTTCATAAACCACGTGCAACTAGTTTGCGTATCATTCGGTTAGCACAGATTAGTTGCTTACCCACAGGTACATCACATTTACTAAACATGCACTCTAGCTTTTTTCCAGTAAATAAGCTTTCTGGTTGAAGTCATGGAACTAGCATTGCATACAAAGTTCGTGTGTTACCAGAACTGACATTATCATAATACCATATTAGTAGTAAGACACATTCGAGTACTGGGAATCCTTGGCTTTGTGCTAACATGCAATAATTATATTGAGAAATCAGTATCGATAACCGTATCGAAAACAAAACACAGCTCACCCAGCCTAAACAAAACATAAATCATCATTTCTGCATATTACTTTCTTATTTGAAGTTACTATTTGGAATCTGTTAACAGACCAATCTGTATCACATATTTCTTACTCATTAGTTATTAAATCACAAAATGCCAGCTTGTACCAGAGTCGAACTTTCATAGAATTAACGTGTTGAGAAACAGAAAATCATGTTAAAGTTTCCAAAGTTGAAATGGAGGCAACTTCCGATTTTTTCTGTACATCAAGCCTCTGTAGGTACAGATACAATTAATATTCATTTTGAAGTAGTTTATCCATTTCTGTCGTAACAATCAAATATATTAAACCGATGTTCTTTGTTTATTTAAACTATTTTCAATGTTCAGTTGTCTATAGAAATTATGACGTCAGAAATCGTAGATATTAAAATACCTTAAAGCATCTTTCATTTCTAATACTTTGTTAACATGCAGTTGTATACAGTAATGAATCACATTTTTTCTTCTCGTGTAAAATCAGTAAAATGTTACTTATTCCCTTTTTGCAAAATAGAACGATACTTTCTCAGTATTCTTCTGGTTGAACTAAGGGAAATTCAGGAACAGCTGAGTCAGAATGGCTAGTGTGAGCGGGAGTTCAACTCGCGCGACCTCTCTAGTGCTTATTCGAAGTCAGCGATCGTAACCTTTAAACCACGGGGGCTGGGCTTTCTGCTGGTAGATGGTTCTAACAAAAACTAGTGAGTCATGGCGGAAAGTATTTATCTGGAAAATGCTGGGTTTTACTCTAGCAAGTAAAGTTTCAGTATTTTTTTTTAAATAAGTAAAAAAGAATGTATTAGTGAGAATCACATGTCATCATCATTTTCTAAATTTGAAAAATGGGAAAGGTCTATCTGAATACATTGTTGAAAGCAAACTGCACTATGTTTCAATCGATTTAATCTAGCATTCAGAGGCCACGTAAATCGCAATGGATGAACTTCACATATGTAGGCGGGTGATATACAAATTTAATTTTCTGTTGGTTCTGATAAATTGCAGCTTGGCATCTCTTATTTAAGTTCTTGATTTCTTCCAGAAGGGGGCTGGCAGGAATAGTTCATACCCAGGGGCACCAAATAGCATTGTTGGAGTTTATGACTATTTCTCATTATATTCTTCGACAATCCTCTCTCTCCTTACTTTTTCTTATATTCCATTGATGTTTATCCGATAAATATTTATCGTGATTTATCCTGTGTATTCCTTGCCACATGTACAAGTATGCCTGAATTCTATTGGACCAGGGATAGGCATGTTCAAAACCTATGTAGAGATCGTATAGTAAAAGTAATTTGATGAGACTATTTTTTGTGTAATACAGCAATGGCAGTCCGATTCGTTGATGGTTCAGTTGAACTGGTTTCCGCCGTGGAGTCCGTTGTTGTCTTTTATTTGCTCAATTTTTCTCTTATCTGATGCCATAAACTTAAAAAGAAAAAATAGAGATTGCAGGTACTTTAATTCTTTTTGTTCTAGCTCGGGAGTAAACAACAACAAAATGTCTGGATGTACGAAGTTCCTCCGTAGGTTCCTTTCTAACTAAGTGAATGAGTGGTTGATCTGGAAGTAAACAGTTTGCTTGATGTTGGCTTTCTGTATGCAGAAGTGATGATTTTTTATTTTTATTTTTTTATTTATGGCCTTTAGACATCTAAGGCTCAGGCCGACTGAAGTGATGAAGTTTTTGTCTTGTCTCTTAGGCCCTAAAAGGATCCATCTTAAAATCATTATTGTATTTCCGTTGCGTAGATGATATTCTGTAAGATACTGTATATAGAAACCAGGAAAAGATTGAATATATCATTCTGCCTTCAGAATAATGTGCATCAGAAATGAAGAAAGCATATCTAACAACTTCCTGGTTCTTACAGTAATTTAACAAGACAGCTAGTTCTCCACTTCAGTGTATAGAAAACCAACAACAGGGAAATCGTTTATTCACAAATCACCCTGTGATTCGCTTAGTAATAAGAGGAGTATATGGACCAACTTTTACGATAGAATTAGCACAAGACAAGAATTACAGTACCTGCAGAAAGAAGCTGTAATTAATGGACTCTGTGGTCATTTTTGTAAAAGAAATAAATAATAGCTTCAGTTAAGAGAGAAATTTGAGCGAACACTAATGAAGTCATAGATTCCAACTGAACAGTCAACACGATGTATCAGATTTCCGCTGTTGTATTACACACACGTAGCCTGATTATAAAAAAAAGGCAGGAGAATAGGGGGCTTGTCTAAGCATATATTGAGAAATATAATCTATACGGTCAGATCTCATCAGTTTATTAAATATGCCATCTTAGCAATAGCACTAAATGTCACATTATCTATAGTGAAATCAGAAGACCCATTAAATAACCATGTAGGATTTACAGGTTATTCTCGGAAATCATTTATTCAAATAAAGTAATAATAAATAAAATAAAAAAGTAAAAAATAAAAACTTAAATAAGAGGTACAAACGGTCAGGACCATAGAAAATTGAATTTGCAAGTCTACCAAAGTTCCTGCCTTATGCTTAGTTCTTTGTTTAACTGTCCTTTGACTCCTATGTGTGGTAGTTTTAATATAGTTTTGATTTTTTGCCAGTGAGACGTGTGTGCACCTGAGGAAGTTACATTAGATCGAGTGAAATAAAATGAAGCTTGCATTTTAAGAACATTACCACTTGTAGGCCTTTTCCATTTTAGACTTCAGCAGCAAATGCTGGGAAGTCTTATACAAGCGCTATGTGTGCCTGTCGGCAACTTTCAACTCAGGAACTCCTAGTGCTACGAAGTTGGTTGAGGTGTCGTTTGAAAGGTATCAGAGAGGCGAGTTCAAACTCGTATAAATCATCCAGATTCTATCAGTGGGTCTGGAGATTGAGAAGGATCAATTTCACCAAGTAACTTACAGCTCAGGAGCTACTAGAGCCACGAAAATTGTTGAAGTTTCGTTGGAAATTTATCGGCGAGATGAGTTCAAGCCCGCATGGATTATTTAAATAGGACACCGGCTGTTGAAGCCTGACGGCAGCACATGTGCACAGTCCCCGACTGAGTTCCGCCTTGCTTGTTTATTTTTAAATTTTGCTTGTTTGTTTTTAAATTTAAATAAACAAAAGCGTACTTGATCACGCTTAAAAAAAAAAAAAAACATAGCTCACTATATTTCGCATAGTGAAGCTTGATGAAGACATGCGAAATACAGAAATAGGATGAGATACGGTTTCTGAACGTGTTCATGTAGTCCTTTCTATTTTCTTAGAAACTGGAAGATGACATCTGGTGTTTATATAATGAATATATAGTTTTAATATTACAGGAGTTCTGGTTCGGAGATGTTTGGCGTAAGCATCCTTTGTAGGTTTTAATAGTTAAGAATTTTGTGCCGAGCGGTCGTGGCTCAGTTGGTGGAACGTTGGCTTCCCATTCAGGAGATCCTGGCTTCAGTACCATCGGCTGACTCTCCTGACAGTTTTTTTTAAGGGTTTTTCCTTGGTCACATCACGCAGATGCCAGGATGATCCTTCAACACTGGCCGACTTCTTCCCTAATCCTTTCCTCTAGCGGCCTAGCATATCTCGGCGTGAGCTATAGGCACATAAAAGCTATAAATAAAATTCAAAGTTGAGAATTTTATTTATATGTGTATATTATATATAATGATGACATAATTTGCTTTGAACTTAGTTTTGTATACCATTTAGTCTAGCATGTTCTGTCTATTAGAAATTACTAAGTTTTATGTATAAATCGAGAATTTTGATGATGATCTTATCCTTCAAAACTTCTCGCACTTTTTATGTCCTTATTAAATACCTTCCCAGCCTATTTTTGCTACAAACTTCTGAATTTAGCCTATCGTAGCCGGACTACTGTGTCTAAGACTGGAAGCGCTTTTACTTGATGGTTAGCATAGTCTGTCGTAGGTCTTCAACATACACAAACTCCTCACAAGAACTTGGCGTATTCACCTTCTTCCTTTTCCACAAATCAGCCAGTAACTCTGATGCAAAATCTATACACATTTTAATCGTAGTACCATATTGTGACCTCAGCAATTACAAGTAATTTTCACTGTAACAGCAGCGGTTCCTTTGACCTAATGTTCCATGAGAGCCTCCTTCGCGTGTTCCGTGTGTGTCTGTCTGTCTTCCTCTCTTGCCTTTCAACACCTTTGCCTTCAAGTAGTCAGTTTTTCTCGTGCCTGTCCTTTTTTGTGTGTAAGGTCAAAAAAAAGGGCCAATATCACTTTTTGACGAAAATGATGTTTCGGTGGGCTCCCTGGACGTTATTTTTCTTGTGCGGCATCCGATATAGTACGAACATATGAATGTGAATGGCATTTAGGAAACATTGGCTCAGGCCGTACGAACAAATGATTACAGTATTGTATATGCATGTGTAATATGTTTGCGGGATCCATAGCTAAGCCAACGTTCTACCAATTGACACGACCGCGCGGTAACAGTTTCATCTATTTTATTTTTGTATGTTTACAACTAAAATAGTATTTATGTAAGTATCCCTTCATTTTCATTTCTTATGGTCTTAAATTACCCTTCCGGTTTTCCTTTCTCCAGCTACTTGCTACAAAGGTAAGAAAAATGTACTCATCTCTAACTTTCGCTCATTCCATTTGGCTTGTGGTGTTACCTGTAGATACGTAATGTATATTGACATTAATTATTATGTTTGAACATGTGTAATAGTGTTGGAAAATAGGTAGAAAAATTGGTCGCTGCCATGACCAGAGCTCGAGCCATAATCTCCCAAGTTGCCAGCTGAGTCTAATGGTATAAAATACCCGTCCGGTAGTTGGAAGATCCAAGTTCGAGTCACGGACGGCAGCAACAGTTTTTCTGTGCTGTTTTTCAACAGTTAAATTCACAGTCTTAATGTGAAACACCTTGATGTAACAAGGTTTTTGTAATCCTTTCTAATTGTAGAATATATTCCTACAGATCTGGTGTGGGTACAATGTTCTGCCTTCCATGGCTCATCACGTGGTATGGTCATGTTCTTAACCAGTACAGACATGTAGTGAGGCTGTATGACTACTTTCTTGCATCTCCACCTTTGATGGCTCTTTACCTGGCGGCAGCCATTGTAATTTATCGCCAAGATGAAGTCCTTGCTTCAGAATGTGATATGGCCTGCCTTCATTCTCTACTTTCACAGGTGGGTTTTGGTTTGATTCGGGAAGTATCTTGCATGGATTCCCGATGGATATTTCTGTTGAGTTTTTTTTCCTATACCTTTATTTTTCGCTGGATCTCTGCATGTAGTGCTAATTTCTGATGCTATTTTAGATAATATGCAGGTTGTTTTTGTCAAACGTGTTAATTTTATATCTTGCTGATATTGGTAAATTGAAGTTGGAATATTTTGGGTGATTGAGAACAAATCAGGTTTTGCGGGTCGTACAAATCTATCACAGTTGCTCGGTGTTTAGGACAACCATAATTCCCCAATCTCACCCTAAAATCTTCATAGGTTGTAGTTTCTTTCATCACGGATGGTTTCTCAGCTTTTATTGACCATATTTCGAGTGTAATAGTTACTTATGTGATATTATGGGGCGTTCACAAAATCTCAAGGATTTGTGATTATACATATTTGAATCATTGCACAGCTGGAAGACGTAAGCTGCGAAGGTATTTTGCATTGAATTGTTTGTGACGTCTTAAAGGAGCTGCTGTTTCTAAGGACGGAACCTACAACTTTAGGTAAAGTGGCTGCCGAATCACTCCGTACAATATACTCATGAGACTTGAGCCTGTGACCACACACACAGAAAGCGAGCGTGCTAACCTCTCTGGCAACAGCATGCCTGCCAAAGTATTATGAAGTTTTGCGTTATAACCTTTTTACATATCGTTTTGCAAATGCATGGGTACAAGTAGTCGAGTTCCGGAGATTCTGGCGAAGTCTTCTAAAACTAGACTTACCTCGCGATTAAGATACACGTAATACACAATAAAACATTAGAAGCACAATGTCGAAAAATATTTTCGCGTTATGTTACGAACACTTCATCAGTTGGATGAACCAAGATATGGGCATATGAGGGGGAAAGGAGTTTGTATGACTACCCAAACTGCAAATCGTTGCAGATGGATATGGCAGGGTGCCCATGTTGGAGGAAGTATTACCAAAGTTCCGAAAGCTGTCCAATAGATACCCGTCACAAAATAAACGAACGAACCAATATAGGAATATCACTACTGTGTAGTAAGAAGGAAAAGTACAGTTATAACTACTGTTGGGGATGGTTATGATGTGAAAAGATTTTAAAAAAATGTATAAAATGTTAAAAAATATTACGTATAAATGTAATATAAAAGGAGTAAAAGAAATACTGGTTAGTGTTACATAAATGTAGACAACCAAATCTTATTCAATAATCCCTCTTCCTAATTCAATGATGTTTGTGTTTTATTTAAATAAAAACTTTCGTATCCTCTTCTTTTTTAATGGAATAGTTCTATTTTATTTTCTTTCTCCAATATTTAAGTTTGCGATATTAATAATCAGCGATATTGCCAGTATGTGATCAATTTCTGCATCTGCGAGACTGTGGAGGAAGCTTTTAAATGATGAGAAATACCTGAAACGAGTTTCACGTTTTGCATCCCTCATGTGTTTAGTGGGTTTGGTCTTAAGATTCCCTTTCGTCATATGAACGTACTTCTCACTACATTGACATATAATTTGTTACACTCCACTGCCGGCATCTATAGAAACAAAATAACTTTTATATTGGGTGAATCTTTTCTCCCAAGTCTTGGGTGGTATTGATGCAGGACTGAGATTGTTATCTATATATGTATTTCGTTAGTAAGTCAGTCATAGGTTGATGCAAGAGAATACCTCTCAAAGATTTTTGTTTGTTTGGTCTATTTGTAGGGTAGTTATTATTGCGATATTTTAGTTTATTTTCGTCATTAATACAGTATTTTTGATTTATAAAAGCTGTTGTTTTTCCTGAAAGGAATGATAAAATCTCCCTGTATTTCATCATTGAGTTCGGTCCGTTAAATGCGCGCGCGCGCAAAAAAAAAAATTGTAAGAGGTAGCCTGAATTTTGTGTATTTTGTGTTCTCCAGATGTCGATTTTTGATAAATCCTAGTTTGGAACTTATTAAGGCGACATATTTTTTTAACAAAAAAATAAAGTAAGTAATAATAATACCTTCAGATTCACGTTGTTTGATGAAGCGAATTCTGGGATTTATTAAGTTATTTTGTTAATAGAGATGCCGACAGTGAAGCATATCAAATTACGTACCAATCTGGTAAAAAGTATGTTCGTATGATAAAAACAAACAAACAAAAAAAAAACGAGGTGGTTGAACATATATATGAGAAAGTTTTTATTTAAATAAAAAGAAAACTTAATTTGAATTAGGATTGGATATAATTAATTAAGGTTTGGTTACCTCCATTTAAATAAAACACCAACCAGTATTCCTTTTTAGTATTCTATCTTTTCGCATCATATTTTCCCCCGACAATAGTTACAACCGTAGAGGCAAGTTAGAGTGGTGGGAAAGACATGTTACTAACGAGTGAAATTTTATCTGTGCATCCGCGCTTTGTCCCGGATTCACACCCGATCCTGATTCAGATTCCGCGTTAATAATAGGTCCTTAGAAGCTGCATACATACCTAATTAGGACGCACTTAATCAAATCAGAGTAGTGGAAATAATAGCAACTAACATAAATATTGCCGAGAAAACTCTCTAGATATCACCGGTGGAGGGTTGGATGGTGTTGATATGACGGAACAGAAATGTCAATACAAATTGAGACGAGAACTGTCTTTCCACAAGCCATGAGTTCTTAATTTTCCGTAACTGTAAGTTCATAAGGCAGCATTAAGTTTAAGGTCAGTAAACAGTTCAGACTAATTGTGATATTTCTATGTCATTTTACTGTACGGAATGGATGTTAGATTTTGTCTTAAAATTGGGTAGATTGGTCGGTATCTTAGAGTTCAATCGAGTAAAGGCATATAGTATGTATAACATGATACAGTATTCACAAATACTTTATTCGTATATAGCCACTCTGTAACCATTCCTATTGAGATTTCTTTCCTACTTTATATCGTAACCACACCTTTGGACTAGCTTGTCTTTGCATGTGTAATATCGTGTCTTTATCTACTCTGTTCATAGTTTACTGAATTACGGAACGGTAATCCAAATGATTAAAATTATTCCTCGGGCATGAAACACTCATCGATTAATTAGTCCGTTGTTCACATCGACAAGTTAGCCGGGCAGATGATGATCAAATTTGTCGTTCTTCGTTTTCTTCCACACTCGACCTGAGCAGCAGAATGCTCTTGTTCATCCCACCAAACGAAATAAAGGTATGCTCCCGCCGCGTCACTGAAGCCACAAACATACCTCGGTAGGTAACTACCATTGATTGTTGCCAATTGTACCCAAATTAACTGAAGTGAAGATTTTCATAACATTTTTTAAAACAAGAGAGGCGGAGTCCAGCTTGGGAACTGTGTTCATGTCCTGCTACCCGACTTCAGCAGCGAGCGTCCGGTATGGGTGATCTATGTTCGGTTGGAAAAGTTTCGCCGAGTCCTTTGGAACGACACCTTTATAGCTCTAGTAGTTCGTCAGTTAAAAGTTGTCGAAGGACCAACAGGGATGATCTTTGCGACTTCGATCTCTTCTCACCGTAACCTTTCGAATATCATCTCAATCACCTTCGTAGTCCAAGTAATTCCTAAGTTGGCAGTTCCTCAGTTGAAAGTTGTCGACGAACGGACGGACACATATGCTATATTGGCTTTGAACTCGTCTCACCGAGACCTTTCCAACCACACATCAACCACCTTCGTAGCCCCAGCAGTTCCTGAATTGAAAGCTGTCGACAGACAGACGGACAGATTGGTGATATAATGCTTCCCAGCTTTAGCTGCTGAAGCTTAAAATCGAATGCTACAATTTTCAATCATAGTAAAAGGAGAGATGCTGTGATACATGGTTTTGAAATTGCTTATTGACTTTATCTTGTTATTTGATGGTGACATATGTTAACATTACGCATCAAGTCATGTTGAAAAATTCAGAAGGGCGAGGTTAGCATGATTGATGTACATATTGACAACTCAAAGTGAAATTCAGTTATTAGCACCAGCAAAATTTTACGATAGTTCATTTAATCTAGTTTTAAACAAAAGTAGTTCAGGTTTTACAACTACTTAACGATACTGCAGATAGTACTTTTAGTTTAGCTCAGAATATCAGAATAGTTATTTTGTAACGCCCTTGTAATATTAGTTTTCAGTCTGAATTGAAAGGAGCTCCTACGTTAGTACAGTAACTTTTTTCCTTAGGTGCCTGACGATCTTCCCTTTGAAAAATTGCTGAAGGAAGCTACAAGGCTGTATGATGAATTTCCTCCCGAAAGCATTGAGGCAGAAGTTGAAGAAATATCCAAAAGAAAGTAAGTAATAGTAGTCTGATTTTGTGTTACTGTTTAAAAACACTGCCTTATTCTAGGGATTCTTTTCAAAGTGACTAAGGTGGGTTGTACTGTCAGTTTTGACTCGAACGTCCTTAGGCATGGTAAGCCGACAGTAGTGTGTCATTGTGATTCATGGACGAACGGACCTACAGATTAAAGTGGAATCCAAACAACAGTGTTCAATATATCTCCACCGAAAATCGAATCCAGGGTCTCTTGATTACGAGACGACGAGCTAAACCATTCATTTACCCGGAAAAGTCTCTTCTAAATTTCCGAAATGCTTGCACTGATTACACATTGTCTAGTTTTTTGCTGGAGGGCTTTCGATTAAGTTTTGTTGGGAAACATTGTTTGAACTATAGGAGAAATTTGACGTGTCTACGCAACATGTTTATTTTTATCAAAGTAGTTTGAACCGGTATTCTAGTGTAATCATCTTGTTATTTTAATCGGTCGTCTAAATACATCTTGGTTTGTATAAAAAATCGTGCTTCTTTTTTTTTTTTTTTTAAATAAGACAGTGTCACATCCTTCGTGGCATATACGTATTAGGTATTCATTCACTACTCATAAGTGGTCACTTTTTATCTGTTTAGTTATATTAATTTTAGCAAATGTGTAATTCTGTGAAGTGTTAGAAAATAAACAGGATTGCAATTAGTTAAAACTAAAAGTATCGATTTTCTACCACTTTCAGAGTCACAATTTCAGATGCCTTGTCGGAAATTGGTAGAACAACCAGACTGCACCAACGGTCATGCACGTTGCTCATGTATTTGGACTTTTACACAACCTGCTCCAGAGATGGCTAACCCTCACGTCCCTACATCAGAATAGTTTCAATTCGTTCCTCTATAGTCAACATATTTTCTACACAGTCTTGCTACTCAGTCAGATTATCTAGAATGATACAGCGTTAAACGTTTTAGGGGAGAAATTTATGGCCACACAGTTACAATACAGGGCTGAGAACGTTACAAAAAAGGCCATAGTCGTCTATATAAGTGTGTGAACTAGACCCCTTGGTTGGCCGAGAGGTTAGACGCTCGCTTTGTGTGCGCATGGTTATGAGTTTAAATCCCATGTGTGGTCTATTAACGGAGTGATTCAAGCCCATTTTACGAAAAACTGCAAGTTTCACCAGTTAGTTTACATCCTTATTAACAATTTAAACGAATGTGTGAACTAAAAGGGCTTGAAAAATTTTCTTCTGACCTAGGCGTCAGTTCTAAAAACTAGGCGTTATAATAATACAAATACAATTCGATCATAGGTCAACATGTTTTGGCGTTAATTTGGTATAAAATTGGCATTAGTGGTATAAAAAGTACAAGATAACATTAGTATATAGGGAAAAGTCCCTTTACACCGACTTTAAAATGACTCCTATGGGTCCAAAACGTCTGTGTGACTTCCTCCATGTTCGTAGCATATCAGTTGTGACTTTCTGAAACGCTGCATAAATTGTGTCTTACAGCTGATCGTTGTTGGCGTATTGTTTTCTTCCACACTTCTTTCACAAATTCCCAAAGTGCATTATGACGTGTGCAGATATCAGGGTTTGCTGACCCACGTCCGATCCAGAAATTTGGGAAATTTTGGGACGGGCTCCTGCGAACGCTTAAAACGTAATGCGCAGTGCTCTGTCCTGTTGAAACCAAACGATGTCGGCGATACATTTTGTCAACACTGGAAGCAACCACTCAGAGCACTTCCCCAAACAAAATCCTTTTTTTTTTTTCTCCCGTCCCAATAACTTTGGCCGTGACGGCGATGGTTTGCCCAAACGAACCTCAAAGTTGTGCAGTGTAAAGTGACTTTTCGCCCACCCGGTACATTACAAGCATATAAAAATCAGAACTACTGGCAGGTAAAAATTTGGAAAATTGCATCAAGAAAGGAAGGCGCCAGACTCATATTTCCTGGCGCCTGGGATTTTTGGAGCCCTGCTTATGAATAAGAATATCGTGTAGTGAGTATGGGGATTCTAATTCATTTTTGGTCTGGTACCTTCTGCTTTTCTATATTTCTCAGTGTTTATAGATTTTCATTCTCCCCGATCATATAAGTGGATTTGATTTATGAAACGTAGGGTGTCAGTGTTTGTTATTTGAAGGATTGTGGACTACGTAACCAAGTTTGAAATTTCAGTCTTCTTGGTAGTAATATCATTTTTAAAAATTAAGTAATATAATAATTTTGGATAGAACGTAGTATAGTTGCATAATTCGTTATAGTAACTGCAGAAGGTTGTATGTTGAAAATAATCAATTTTTTCCGCTCTCCTGAAAAGTTGAATTGTTTTTACATACGTATATACGAAAGTAAGATGTGAGACCTTCAACTTCATTGTTTTTATATCTTCCAGAGACGTTTAAAACCAGTTTATATTTTTCTTTGGGGTGGAGGGTAAGATTTTCTATTGTTTCTGCTGTTGGGCAAAAAAAAGTATCACTACCCCTCACATGCTTCATTAGGAGTAATGTTTTTATATTATTCACTATCCCTTTCAATTTGTTTCTTTATATCTGAAGTCAGATAAATAATTCATTGGTATGGTAAATTAGTAAATATTTGTTCAGTAATTATAAATGAAAGTTGCTGCTGTCCACTAGAATCGTGATTGTCCTGGCAACTGAGTCTGAGCTATAGTTTACAATTCCTAGGTAAGTTTCCTGGAACTTGGTTTGGTTCAAACCTCTTCACGCGTGGATTACATATATCTGCTGCCATGTCAGATAGCTTTCTGATCTTTATATAAATTCTATGAAAGTTGTCTGTCTTGCATATGTAAGTAGGAATGGATCGTAAATGACAGTCTCAGTTAGGGGGAAAAAAAGGATTAAAATATTCGTGAAATTAATAGCTTCTTACATTCACATTTACACGTGATCACTACTCCAAGCTATTACGATATTATGTTATTGCAAAGGGCGCATGAGAATATCTATAGCATTTACTATATTTTGTTACTCTAATTTATTTTACTTACAATGTGGAACGTGTAGAATGAGCCGGTCGCCTCAGGAATTCATAACTTAAGTTACATCAGCCGCTGCGTAGTTCAACAAAACACCCAGTGCCGGAGCGAAATCTATGCGTTTTTTTTGTGTGTGTGAAAAATGATCTTTGGACTTCGCATCGCGTTTAATAATTAGTAAAAAAAAAAAAAAAAAATCTAACCTTTTTCCGTAAAGTTTGTAAAATGTTGAATAATGGAAAGGAATCAAAAGGAAGTAATTATTTGTAAGTACAAAGAAAAAATAAAGTTCTTTGAAAATAAAAAAATGATTAAATCGTCAGCTCGCCGGGAATCGGCAGTGGCAACCAACAACGATTTCTCAATGCCCTTATGCTTCACACAGTTAAACAGTTGGGCAAGAAATGCCTGTAGCAATGTTCCGTTATGAATTGAAGCGACTGGTACTATGTTTAGATGCCTCCATTGTTATCAACAAAACCCAGTAAAGCGGTAAGGATAACATATCTTGTGTAATTTTTTAGTTAGCATTCTCTTGTTTTAACACGTTCATTGTCCACTGCTCAAGCGCCAGTAGCAGTTGTTGATGGTTCCGTGAAGGTTTGACCCAAAATTACTACGATTCGTGGGGGTAAGAAGAAATCTTGAAGTGGAACCTCTGTTGGGCGAAAAGTATGTGCCGCTGAAACCACACCAACAGGGCACGTAGTGGTCCGTCGGACTTCCGAAGGGCCGTTCTGCACTGCTGCTGAAGGTCGACGAAGAGACCAATCGTTAAGAGAACAAGCCTCCCCGTTAGGAGACCGATTCTCTCTAAGACCTCTCGAATGAGAGGTAAACACCCAGATATATGTCCTCTTAATGAGAGAGAGGGCAGTGGCTTCGTGGGGACCTACCTGTACCGAGAGAGAACTCTGAATGAGAGTCCAGTCCCCTGGTTCAGCGATCTCTCCGTTGAAGAGACTACCAGACCCAATTATTCGCCTCTTAAAGTGAGAGACTGAATAGCTGGGAGGAGGAGGGGGGGATCATCTATTCAAAAAGACCAACAATTGGTTGCTGGTGCACGATTTATTGTGTGCTTTAGTTACGATCGTTCTGGTTTACACCACCACCACAATAGGTATGTCTGGACATGTACATACACTTTCAACAAGTATTCATTTCTCACTCATAATTACTTATTAAACAAATATTACATATAAAAAAGATAATTCAGTCCTTCTTCTTTCTTAGTATAGATAAAGTTTCAATCAAAACATTAGTTAAAAATATAATAATTAATACAGAAACTAATTACTGTCACTTGCAACGCCACGCGCTATCTCTGAATCTACACAACAGATACTGTGTGCAACAACTATGCAATAAAGGCTGTTGCATTGTGTTTGTCAATTATTATTCATTCTTCTTTTTGAGTATGGCTAGTTATTAAATCTTTTCGCATTATCATCTTTAGCGATACATAGTATTTATTATAAGTCTTAACATGCCAGAACTGAAGCAGGATCTCGGTAATACTTCTAAATAATTAACATGAATAATCCAAAATCTATGTATCTGTAAAGAATAAGTTGAGGTGAAAAAGCTTTTAAGTAAGAACGAGCCTTAGTCACAAGAAGAAAGAAGAAAGTAACAAATGATATCCGAAAATGGTATTTTTTTTTAAGATTGTATAAAATATGTAACCTTTTTAGTAGTTGATTATTATGATTATGGAGGCATCGAAATGTTCCATATTGTAGATAGAATAATGGTAGCTAATAAACATAAACAATAAGATATGAACATTCTCAAACTCTTCAAGTCTCCAGATTGAGTATCATTATTTGCTTCTGTTCCTGAGTTGAATATAAAGTTACGTTGCATGGATGTATATTGGTGAATTTTGTTACTGAAATTTTTATCAGTTGAACATTTTGTGGTACATTACAGCATATTTTACTTTTATAGCTTGCTCTTGCGCAAAGAGGAAGAACTGGCTTTGCAGAGGCGTCAAGTGGCGAGAAGAGGACGACATGGTATTCGAGGAGCCCTTGTACCAGTGTTCATGGACAGATTTCTTCCAATGTGGGGGTTGCCTCGTCGACAGCAATATCTTCGTTTGTTAGCATTCACTGCGACAGTTGTGGTTGGATTTTACGCATATCTTAGGACTGCAGATGCTCGATGTGTAGACAGTGAAGATTGTAGGTAGTACACACCGTGAGATACGAAACTTTGATTTTAAACTGTGATTGGCATTCCTGTGATGTAGAAAGAGATTCGCTTGCAGCATGTTTATAATGCTGCAGGTTGTTGATTGATCATTGTTTCTAAGCAGTGATATTGAAGATAGCCTCTAGACCAAAGAGAAAGAGAGAGAATATTTATATGAAATAGTCTTTGCTTCCTGTACACGAAAATGTATATTAGAATGTGTCATTAATTTTGGGGGAATGAAAAGAAAAACATAATTGTGCTCATAATGAACTTCTACCTTAAAATTTAAAAAAACGTTGCATATTTTTGTAGGAAAGGAAAGTTTTACGATGCTTTGACCCTATTATATTAATTATTCCTAATGACAAGAAAGTGGTTGCATACCATTATGGTACGTAAGTGGCTATTTCCCTTCTCGTAAAGAACTTGAATTAATAATACAATTCCAAATACAGCTGGTTAATTACAGTGTTGGCAAATAATATGCTACTCACTGTGGTTAATCAATGTTATACAGTATTGATAAGTTTTGGGGTTATAATTGGATGATGATTAAAAAGGGAGTAAGCTATTATAAAGGTTGATTGGCTTTCAACATGCTAAGTCTTCGTGAGACGTCTATGCTGATAGGATTCTTTAGTTCTTATTTTCTTTTTAGAAGATATATGTTTGCACTGTGAATACAAGTTCCTCGTTGTAATATACACTCAAAGGTATACATATACTATATTTTTTCAAGTATTCTTTACGTACATGCCCTGACCATTGTAAACCTTACATATAGTACATTCCGTTGTTCGGAACAGTTGGATATTTCTTTTTTACTGGATATGCTGCTTTTCCATGCCTGACCGTTGTAGTTTTCTTCAATATACAAATACATGTATTCTTACATGAGTTGTTTTGAGTTTTATTAATATTTCCCAAATTTAATATATTTATTTCGTGTACACAGGAAGTTGGCAGTCTCTCGTACCATTTCTGTCTCGACAAATAGTTAGTTTTTTTCGCCAAACCTTCCAAGTGTAGTTGGTGTTTTAATTTTCCCAAGCCTAGTTTCTGCCAATATTAACATTGTAATTATTTCATATAACGTATTCAATGGTTTCGTATTACCTACGCAATGGGCATCACCTGATGCTAATTTCCACTTGGGTCATTCCAGCTCAGATCGCCTAATGCCTCCCAGTCGACCATCTCAGATTTGAACGATTTTTTTTTTTCCTCAAGTACTTTGGTCCAAGTGAGGAAGAAATGTAAAATATCTCTTTTGTATTCCTTTCCATTCCAGAAATATAAGATGTCAAAGAAAGGTTGAAAATCATGGTATCTCCTATTCGCAACTGTCCTTTAAAACCGCCGAGTTCCATAAATAAATGTATAATTCCTGTTTCTATTGTCCAAATGACGTGAAATTTTGACAGGATTACCTCAGACATACAGTTTCTTCCTACAATTTCAGAAGAAGTATTCTGTTGCCAGGGGTTGTTAAATCCACGAAAAAAAAAAAAAATGTATCGCTTGTTGATTAAACATTAATTAGTTTAGCGATGTTGGCAATTAATGATAGTAATAAAATTTTACCTGTTACATGAGAGTATGGTAGAGGATCAGAGAAAAATTTCAACTTTGTTCCAGTATTCCTTCTTTGTTTAAAAAATATATCTTTAAAATATTTGAGAATTCTGTGCATAATACTCCATAGTAGAACAACAATTAGTTTAGTGATGTTGATAAACAGTAAAAGTACGAAAGCATTGTTGCCATGACATGAGGTATGGGTAGAGATTCACTGCTAAAAGTTTCAACTAATTGTGGATGTTCTACTGTTCAAAAACTGATGAAAGAAATATATGTATAATTAAACATGATTTTGTTTTGTATACTGATGGGTCTCCACTCCATGCCAAATCAGAAAGGTGAAATGTCATTCAAAGTTTCCAATTTTGATGAAATTTGGCTCATTGATTCTTGGAAGGGTTCTTAGTATAAATTCCAACGTACAGATTTCTAGGCCACGTGTATCCGGAGTTGGCATGTTTTGTCCTTAAATGTTGTCGCGACCGACACTTTACGAAGACACACCCATTTGAATTTTATTTTTTAAGTCATGCTTTATGAATTGTAAAAGACAAGGTTAGATGTTTCTTACGTAAAATTCATCAGAGAATCCAAATTTGATAACAAAATTGTGGTAGAGTCAATAGTTTTTGGGATATTGCTTTATGATTGCGAAAAAAGCAGTTTCTGAAATGGTGTTCACCTTGTAACATAATACCGTGAATATCTCAAAAGGAACACCAGATACAGATATGATGAGACTTGCATCATTGGAATGAAAAGAAAATTTCCTATAAAATGATGTAATAAAAACAGCGGGTTCTCGGTGGGAACTTTATCTCCAAAGCCCTTTTATTTTTGTTTTTACATCATTATGTATAATAGGGTTGACCTTGAAACATAATACCATCAGTATCTCTGGAAGAACTCCAGATGCAGATATGGGACGTGCACCATTGGAAAGAGCATAGAATGTCCTATAGTGAGGTAATAAAAACAGTGGAATCTGAGTGGGAACTTCATCTGTAAATCATTTTGTTTTTGTTTTAATATCAAGTAGTTATAATTAAAGTTTCGATGTTTGGTCGGTTCTAGATGGTAAACGGTCAATCGGACAAAAATGAAAAGTTATGTGAATGGATTAACGACATGTGGAAGAGAAATATTGAATAAAGAATTCCAATTAAAACCTTTCAATGTGTGTGTACTCTTTATGGACACTTTACAAGCACTTTATTAACATATACATTTTACAAATTATATGTACATGATGTTTGTGCGTGTACCAAACGTCATTCAGGTTACAAAATATACTCAAAATGTCGACAATCTAGAAACATGTCTAGGAAAGTCTGGAAGAATAGTGGGGATGCTGTGGTTCAGTGGTGGAGTTCTCTCTCTTATTTGTGGCGTTCTTCTTTTAATCCCTGCTTATGCCACGTGGACAAACTCCGTGTGCGTCAGTTTCATCGGCCTTTTCCTCCCACTTTCTTCATTCGATTAACTTTCCCATCATCCTCCATTTGGCCTGAGCCGAAGTTGCCTAAAGATCTTACATAAAACTGAAGTTCAAATTCAAGAATAGAACATTGTAAATGTTAAAACGCTCACCGTTTGAAAATTTTGTTCAGGGTGTGACGGGGAAATTGGGAGGAAATTTTTATTTTCCTTAGTTTCTTTTTCTATAAATATCATAAAAAAAGAAAAGAAACAATACGTCAGTTTGTAATATGTATAAAGAGCTCTGAAATCCATTTATTCGTTTTATCTATATTGTACATAATTTCATGCTACTTACTCATGAACGTGTATCTGCTTCACATATGAGGTTATCGGGATGTGTGGCCTTAGTCCCTTGCATTATAAACCTAGACCATATAGGGAAATTGGAAGGAAGACAGACACCCAAGAACCAAACATTTATATTTTTCACCATTACTGAGTATTTGAAAGCCACGAAAACATCTGCTGTGTTCAGAGAAACTGGATTTATCACATGGGCATAGAGTGGATTTTGAGACGCGCACCGTTTTCCCTAAAATTTTAGTAGAAAATTTCCCTCCCAGTTACCCTATGCTTGCAATTCCCCGTGTTACCTTATAGAAAATAAGTTTTTACAATTTAAAAAATAACATCATTCGTACCTATTTTATGAGCCTTATGTCCTTTGTAGGGGAAAAAAATTGGAGCTGCGATTCTACTAACAATCGCCAAAGGTCCGGATCCTTGATAGCATTTTAACCACGCAAGCATAATTTTCATAAAATAGGTTTGCAACACTGACAACTGCAGTGCTTAGGTAAGGAGAAACCCATAGGAGTTTTCTATTATGTCGAATAATATTTATGCCAAGTTTGGCGCAGCTAGGTATAACGGAATGGAAGCAATTTGAACACTTGATTACTTTTAAAAATGGCTTAGCAATACTACACTACGACACTAAGCAAGACTTGTTCGGGCGGTTCTGAAATAGTCTAGCCTTTCCAATGACACCTCAGCCACGTCTCTAAACCTTGTAGTTCATGAGATATATTTTTGGACATGGGTTGGCAACACTGATAAACGGGTGCCTGGGGTCGGGAACACTCACGGTATGTTGCTATTGTGTCAAATAGTGTTTATGCCAAGTTTGACGCAGCTAGGTCTAACTGAACAGAATCAATTTAAATTGTTTTTTTTTAATGGGTTTGCACCAATCAACTCTTTCAGCAGCTGTGAGCTATTCTAGCCAAGAACCTTTCCAACGACACCTCAAGCATCCCTCTACACCTTGTAGTTCCCGAGGTTTAATATCTGAACACCATGAGCGGGATTAGAAGGTCCCTTTTACAATAGCTTTGCTATCAAGTGACCTAATAATTATTATGTGCACCCACGTTCATAGAAAATGGCCAATGGTGCACTTTCTAACTCCGACAATTTGCACAATATGGCAGTTACGAAATATATTCGATATAGATTTAAAATTAACGTCCCAAGTAATGTGCTTTCAACGTATGTGGTGTTGTAAGTGTGCATAATGCGAACTTGGAAAAAAAAATATCGACTGTTTCTATGAACTTGAGTATAATATTTTACGAGTGTGTGATCATCCAAAAGCAACGAACTACTGTAGAGTACTTCCATTATCACTTTTCCGCTGAGGAATAAATGTTAAAAAAAAAAATTCAACTAAAGCAGACTACTGTTCTAGAATTCTGTTAGCTGCGTTCTCCATCGAAAGCCAGCTACACGCCACATGCTTCACAAACGATATGGTACCTTTAAATTATTGTGTCTTCAAAAACTTTATCTCGAAGGAAAGTTCGGATCGATCCCTGCTCATGCCATGTGGGCTTTGTGGTGGACAAACACCGTGTGCGTGGGTTTTCTCGGGGTGCTCCCGTTTCCTCCCACTTTCTTCATTCCACCAATTCATCCCATTATCATCCATACGGCCTGAGTCATAGTTGCCTAAAGGCCTTAAAAAAATTCGAAGGAAAGTCTTAAACAGAGGATGAAATCAGAAACATTCTCTCCAAATTCATCAATTGAATTTTTGTATGTATTGTGGATTGTATGAATATTACATATCCCAGTGTTCAATAGTGGATTTTACGGTTCATCCAATAAATAGCCCATAAGAGTAGCTACTATTTTATTTACGTTTCGCCCGTCCATTCCTTACATGATCGACCTCAGGGTGGCCGAAGCTTATCGCGCTCGCTTTCTGTGCGCATGGTCACGGGTTCAATTCCCGCCGGGGCCAATTGAACGGAGTGGTTGGGAGCCCACTTTACCAAAGACTGTAGGTCGTTTAGAACGTAACATTAATCAATCCTAACACGATCAAATTCATCCTGGCGAAAGATGTAGTCTCTATAACTGCATTCAACTTTTGAATCTAAATCATTCTGCATTCAACTTGGCAGAACAAACGAAGAAAGTAAGATTCACAACTTTATTAAATTGTATTTATGGCCTTTAGGTATCTTTGACTCAGGCCTGAATAGGAGAGGAGATGAGGAAAGTAGCGGCCAGGCTCTTAAGATGTCATCCTAGCATTCGCCTGATGAAACTGAGGGAATCCTTGGAAGAGCTCAGTAAGGATGGTCGGTCGCGGGGTTCGAACCCGCGTGCCTACCCATTGGCAATCCGAAATCCGCGTCGTTGCCGTCTGGACCATGAGGGCTGGGTATTCACCACCTTATTCTCGTTTTTAGACCAAAATCTAGCAGTAGTTTGCAATTCCTTCTTATCTCCGTTATTAACAGTTTCATCATGTGTTGTTTTTGTTTTAACCACAGAAAAATTGTCCGTTTGCGCGTCTGAGAATATTGCAGCAAGTGTATCTTCAATCCCTGAGCACGAACTAAAAGAGTAATCTGCAGAAATATAAATTATTTCTGCTGCTGCTGCTGTTTTATCAACTTCCATACCTGTCCCATCAAATCCGTTCATACCGTAAAACTTATAGTAACACTGGTCAACGATGAGAAAACTTTTTTTTCTTAATTTTAGGTGTCTTGACTGTATTTCGGTGTCCTGAAGTTGAAAATTACATTTAAAACGTCCTATCACATACAATTTTGTGACAAATTTCATGCATATACAGTAGGAAGATAAACACTATAATGTTGCAACACAGCCTGAAAGTTCACAAACCGTCAAAGAACTGTAGAATGATGGGAAAGGGCGACATTTTTGAGTAGATGATCAACGTGGCCACCGTATTGGATGGCGGGGGTCATTTTTTTTCAAATGGAAAATATATCGTGTCTTGTGATATTTCAAACACGAGAATGTTCCTAGAAAGCGAAATCCGGTATTCCATTTGACGTACCTCTTAACGGTGTCGGAGTTATCTTCTCTAAAAATGTGCAGTACATGTGCTCGCTCATCTCTAAAAATGTGCAGTGCATGTGCTCATTTATCCAGCAGCGTCTTAACTCCTACACCGTAACACGTAGGTCAAATCTAACACATGGAATGGCTTTCTGAGAACATTCTCGTATTGTTTGATATGTCACACGATGCGCTTGCCATTTGAAAAAAAAAGCAATATAGTGAATTTCAAGATGGCGTCCTCCATCCAATATGGCGGATTTCAAGATATAGGCCATGTTGATATTGTACTCCAAAATCCCATCATTCCACATTTGTATACTACACAGGGTTAAAAAAAAAGTATGTGTATTTTTTTTTTGTTTTAAACATTTTTTATTGACTGCAAAAAACGTGTTTAAAACGTTTTAAACGTTTTCTTAAAAATAAAAAATTGGTAGAGGTTATGATATGTACTCCATCTGCAGGAGGCTCTATAACGTTTCAATCGCGCTTTCGGTCTATTCATAAGTACTTACTAGAAATTGTGGGTTCTATTTTACCAAATTTGATGAAATTTGCTATTTATTAAAATTCAATGGCAAAGCTTTTTATTATATAAAAGATAAAAAGGTAAAGGTGCCTGTGCAACGCGCACGCGCCGTGAACGGTGCATGGGGGATGTCGAGGTAGCGATCCACATATTCTCGACCAACGGCACAAAGTGAGGTGGGGTGGTTAGTACCACGCTCGCCATTTTGGATCCAAGTTGACGACTTTTTGAAAGTTTTCTTATTTTGTCGTGACCTACTTGTGATAGTACAACTTCAAGTAAAATTTCATTTATCCAGCTCAAACGGTGTGCAAAATGGGATTTTGGGCGGTCATTTTGGATCCAAGATGGCGACTTTTCCCAAATGTTGTGATATTTCCCTAAGCTACTCGTCATAATGCACCTTTATGCCAAATTTCGTATCTCTAGCTCAAACGGTGTGGAAAATGGATTTTAGGTCCGCCATTTTGGATCCAAGATGGCGTCTTTGAACTCATTAGGTAACATTTTCATAATCAAAAAGTGATGTTGTACCTTTATGCCAAATTTGATTTCAATAGCCCCAGCGGTTTAGGCTGTGTATTCTATACAACAATGGGTTCGGCGGCTATTTTGGATCCAAGATGGCGACCGATTTTGCTCATTAACGAATTTAACCGAGCTATTAAGCTTAGAAACAACATATAAAAATTTGGTTCAAATATCTTCAAAATTATGGCCGCTAGCGTGTTAATATATAAATATATACAGATGCTTATCAGAATAATGGAAACACCTGTAGTTGGCAACACGTCAGATGTATGGGTTGGCAGTGGTGTCGTGGCGACCGCAGCGCCGGACTGCTGGTGGTGGTGTGTTAGGTCGGTCTCCATACTACGTCAGGCGTCGTGGAACAGGAGTGTGCAGTGGCTGCAGCAGACGGAGGTAGTGTAAAATGGGAGACCTCTCAGAGTTTCAAAGAGGGCAAATTGTTGGTGCGCGGTTATGTGGAGTGAGTGTGACGGCAGTGGCTAGTGTGTTAGATGTGTCGCCAGGGACAGTGTCGAAGGTGATGACGGCCTACACAACACACGGGAAAACCACATCTCGGAAGCGGAACAGTGGGCGGAAGAAAAGCATCAGTGACAGGGCACGCCGGGTATTAAAGCGCATTGTCACGCGGAACCGTCGTGCCACTGCGGCGCAAGTGACGGAGGAACTCAATCAGCACCTCCCCCAACCTGTTTCGACAATCACAGTCCGCCGCGAATTACATGACATGAACTTACGGGGTCGTGTTGCACGGGCCAAACCTCTCATCAGGGACCAGAACGCTTTAGCACGCCGCAAATGGTGCCGCGACCATGCAACTTGGACCGTTGACGACTGGAAACGTGTGGTATGGTCGGATGAGTCACCATTCACCCTATTCCAAACCACGGGCCGTGTTTATGTGTGGAGAACGCCCAAAGAAGCGTATGATCTGCAGTGTCTCCGCCCAACTGTGAAACATGGCGGCGGCACGGTGATGCTGTGGGCCGCAATATCATGGTTTTCATTGGGTCCTGTGGTCACACTTCGCGGACGCATCACTGCCAACGATTATGTCGCAATTTTAGGAGACCACTTGCATCCTATGGTCCGGATGTTGTTCCCGGACAATGACGCCATATTCCAGGATGATAATGCACCCATTCACACAGCTGGAGTTGTTGCAGCGTGGTTTGAGGAACATCGGGATGAAGTTCAACACCTCTCCTGGCCCGCCCAATCCCCAGATCTCAACATAATTGAACATCTGTGGTCCATCTTGGAAACGACTCCGGCGACGATTTCTACCTCCATCCTCTCTCACAGAACTGGCCGATGCCCTGCACGAGGAATGGTGTAATATTCCACTTGCTACCATTCACGACCTCTATGCCTCCATCCCACGTCGCATCAAGGCTGTTCTGAAGGCGAAAGGTGGCCCGACACCATATTAATCTGGTAAGTTGCACTTTCGTTCAGGTGTTTCCATTATTCTGATAAGCATCTGTATATATAAATATACACTTTCATATCGTACCGATCTCAATAGGTATATTTTCTTCGAAATCTACCTAAAAAGAGATAGAGCAATGTAATCATAGAAGCAAATTCATGCCCACGAAGTTTTCCTTTTCCTGACAGTTTCTCACAATAAATAATAAAACATAATTGAAATCTGAACCTCTTGTTTCATGTTATTGATAGCGAGTTAATATTTCGTGCTTCTAGCATTCAAAGATAAAGAACAAACAAAACAACGCATTTTATATCTCCGCATGTGCCCCAGTAGCACACAAACGTTGAAAATACTTGAATTAAACGTTAGTACTGAATCGTTATGTTAACGTTGTAAATGTACCGAAATGTCCGCCTGTTCAACAGTTTATTCGACATTGAATAATGGTTGAGAAGAAACTGGTTTAGGTGGTCAAAACGAAGCATGAATATTGTCTATTGGTATACACACATTTAGTTTCATTTTACCCGTTGCTTTTATCACGATATACGGTGTTAATTTTCCAACAGTAAATAATCCGAGTGGCTGCTGTGGGGTTCGAACACAGGAACGTTCTGCACTTCTTGTTGATAGCTCGACGCGTTGACCACTTATCCAAGAATCCACCTGGAGAGGTCACTACTCTTTTACTGTAACGTTGAAATATGGTTTAAAATTCAATTTTTCAACGTGCACATGAGAACACCAAAATTAGTTTGTGTCATTCAATTCGTTTTTAATTATATATTTTGATATAACATTAGTAAGAAATGCATTTAACAACAAAATCTATTATACCATAGTTGAAAATAACATATTGAATACACGTTGTACTAACGTCTTATCAACGCAATGACGTCTTTGTTGAAAAATGATTTAAAAATAAACGTGCTTTTTTAACCGATAACTGTTAATCAACGAAATTAACCTAAAATCAACGTTGAAAACACGTATGTGTGCTACTGGGGTAGGCTTGCGACGCCGTAATACTGATTAACTTATTTTGGAGTCTAGCTTTCACACGATACAAATTGCATATGTTTTGTTGGTAAATATAAAACAAAAATAAAAGTCTTGTACTCTTAAATATAATATGATTTTTTCAGAGAAGAAAACATTAAAATTTACATGTTTCAAACACGGCAAATAAAACATCGTTTAAAACAAATGTTTAAAACTATCGCCTCTGTGTAAAACACGTTTAAAATATTTTGTTTTAAACATTCCAACCCTGGTAACAATATGGGGGCCATTTGAAAAATTGGATTTTAAAGTAGGGTGGCAACGCTGACACTTTGGTGCTTGGGTACAGGGAACAACCACAGCATGTTTCGATTGTGTCCAATATGTATACTCAAAGCTTGGTGCAGATACGTCGAACTGAAAGGAAGTAGTAAATATTTAATTTTTAAAATTGATTGGCAACACTGTCAACTGTGGGACCTGAAATACCTCTAAGACGCGTCTCAGTACGTAAATGCAAAGTTTGGTCTTAATACGTTCAACGATATGGAAGCAATTAAAAAAAATATTTTCTGAAATTGGTTGGCAACGCCGACAACTGCGACGCCGGAAGTACCCAATAAACTATCCCAGTATCTAATGCACATGTCAAATTTTGTGTAAATGAATGCGGATACGTCCAACGGTAACAAATATGAAATCTAGATATTTTTAATCGATTGGTAACCCTTACAAACTACGGTGCCTCGAGTGCCTGTAAGACCTGTCCCGGAACCTAATGAACATGGATGTCAAATTTAGTGTAAATCAATGCACACTTGTAGGTTTGTACTAATAAAGACTTTTCTATAAGTTGAATTTTAAAATAGGCTAAGAACACTGGCAACTGGGATGCTTGAGGTCGGGGGAACACCCAAAACTTTTTTCTATTATGTTGAATGATGTTTAAGCCAAGTTTGAGGCAGATACGGTATGGAAGAGTTTAATAAAATATTTTTTTTTAAATTTGGCAACACTGAGAACTAGGCAACCCAGAATATCTCACATATACCAAAACTATTTGCGATCTAAACTTTAATTTATGTTGTATTTCTCCTTAATTACCTATATAAAAATAATTCTTGCTTAAAGAGGCTTTAGCAGTATTACAAATTGCTGCCTTGAAAAACAAAACGAAATTTAGAAAAAAAAGGAGGGCTCATGTTTTTTTAAAAAAAAGACCTGAAGTTTTAGAAAAAACGAACTTTTTTTTTGTAATTTACAACACTAAGAGTACCTAATATGTTCTACCACCCGATTTAAACTCCAAGTACCGAATAAGAAATGATTATCAAACTGCACAGTTACTCACTACTGTCTTTCCTCATATACATAAACAAAAGTAGTGTCTCAAAACAGAAAGTCCTATTAAGGCAGGGCCATTCTCGCGCAGGCTCATTACTCCTTAACCGTAAATAAGACTTACAAGCGATTAATTGCCAATTGCCAATTTGGCGTATTGGTAGCATGTCAGAAAGCTAACAGGCAGAACCCGAGATCGAAGCCTGGTGTAGTTTTCATGGTATTTGTTTTAAAGAAAAATAACTTTTCTCTTTTTTTTGTATATATACGCGCATTAGGGAATTTAATAAAATTAGAGACCAAGGCCACGTGGAGGTTAGTTAAGTCAGGTATGGAGTTTTTTTTTATTGCACACGCTATTAAATAGGATTTTTATCAGACTTTAAATGTTGAGACGCTAGTTAAAGGAACAGAACAATGTAATCATAGAAGCAAATTCATGCCTATGAAGCTTTTCTTTTTCTGGCAGTTTCTCACAATAAATAAAACAGGAAAAGTAGAAATATGAACATCTTTTTCATGTTATTAATAGCGAATTAATATTTCCCGCTTCTAGCATTCAACCGATGAAGAACAAATCAAAACAACGTATTTAATGTCTCTACCTGTAGGTTTGCGACGCCATAATACTGATTATTTTGGAAACTAGCTTTCACTCGTGGTATTAGTGGTAAAAACACACCCTTTCGTACTCTTAAAAATAATATGGTTCTTTCAAAGAAGAAAAATAAAATTAACATGTTTTAAACACGGCTTAAAAAACATCGTTTAAAACAAATGTCCAAAATGTTTAAAACAATCACCTCTGTTTAAAACATTTTTTAAAAACATTCCAACCCTGATACTACGATGCATCATTTTCTTCTCTGTGAACTATAAGGATGTAATATGACTTTTGAGTCACTCTATAGTTACATGCCCCCAAAATTATTATATTTCATACTCATTTTCAAATAAGTTTTTGTGACCCTTATATTTGTTGACCAGTGTGTTTTGTGTAAATTTGTCCTCAAGGCGTAAATATTTCTCACACTGTCAAGGTGAGCGTTAGTAATTTGTGGAAAGACGTTTGTTGTTACCGTTCGGAGAACAAACCTTTTACAGAAAGAGATTTTTCTTTAGGACAGCAAATATTCTGCTTTAAAAGTAGGAAAAGTATTACTACACAAATATCTGAAAATAAAACTGGATCCTAAATAATACAATATTACTGCAAAAATTAAATCAGTTTAAAATAAAACATTTCTTCTTGCCATACAAGTTGGCAACTAGAATAAACTGGAACTAGTTGGAAAACTAGAATCAAAAAATTAACAATGGAAATCCAAAACTGGCAGCAAAAAGTTTTTGTATCAAAGAAATTCCGAAATAAAATGCTACAACCTAGATTACAACAGATTGGGGCATATCAAGCCCGTCAATTTATCCTTATTAGAGCTTCAAATTAAGCCGCAAAATTAAAATTAAAAAGGGATTATTTTTGGCAGAAAAGGGACCTTTAAGAGACCTTAAAAAATAAAGGACTTTTCCGTAAACCATGGAGTAAGTAAGTATGGCAATTCGGCTTCCAACAGTCACTTGTCATACGTACGAACTAAAATGCTGTTTTCTGGACATAGTTTTCTATTCTTTCTTAAATCTTTTACATATTAATTTCGAAATTGGACGAAGTTTTTGTCTGAAATGTTAATGGAAGTCCAGTAGGAGGGAGGGGGCTTGTCGAACCCACTCACACGTGTTTCTTTATAAAATACGTGGTAAATTCATTAAATATTGAGAATTTTATTTATTGTCTGTCCTTACATCTTTGATAAATACCACTCAGTAGTGTGCATTTCTACAGACTTTTCCTTAGTTGACAAGTTTTACAGACTTTTCTTTAGTTCATGGTGTCTTCAAATCTTGCAAGGTTAATTTAACTCATTTTGCGGTGTCATACAATGATGAACCGGGATGGAGTTTCTGACCTCCCACCAGGGGCCTCCCCACGTCGCGGATAGGGGAATGCCGACCAGATATGGTGGGTACCGGAAATATTCCAGAGTGAACCAAAAACAAGTACTGCTGCCTTGCAGTTAATAGAGGAATCTAGAAAGGCAAGGTTCACAGATGGACAGAGGACATCATCCTGAATCGCCTGCCTTTACTGCGAGGTCGTAGAGCTGACAACCCTAGACCACTAAATCATGTCAAGAAATAGTAACAGATGATTCATGGATACTTCTGGCGTAAAATATTCTGGAGGTAAACTAGTCCCTCATTCTGATCTCCGACAGGGGACCGCTTCAAGGGGTTCCAAGAACAGGATTAAGAAAGATCTTAGAATAAGAACGTGGAACATACGAAAGTTATACAAAACGGGCGCTCTTCAGGTGGCGGTACGCGAGACCGAGAGTACGAGCTGGACATATTAGCGAAACAGGAAGTCCGGTGGGAGGGCCAAGATAGTATCCAATAGGAAAAATACACTTTCTACTACAGGGAAACTCAGTCACACCTTTTCGGAACAGGATTCCTCATTAAGAACAGCATCCTTCCGGTGGTTCAGAAGTTCGTCAACGAAAGACTATCGCACGTTACGATACGTACTAGGTGGTGCAACACGGTTTTAATAAATGTTTATGAACCGACCGATGAGGCTGATGGGAACGACAAAGATATATTCTACAATGAGCTAGAAAGGTTGTTTGACCTATTACCGAAGTATAATTCGAAAATTGTGTTGGGTGATTTCAACGCAAAGGTAGGGAGGAAAGAATAATATACGTAGATCTACTATAGGTATATACAGCTTTCACGAAAAGACCAACAACAATGGAGAAAGACTGATAACTTTCGCGATTTCGAAAAACCTACTGGTAAAGAGCACGTACTTTGAATACAAATCTCCGGATGGCAAAACTCTCAACCAGATGGATCACGTATCAATAGACAGCCGAAGACACACCAACATAATAGACGTTAGGTCGTACAGACTAGCGGAAGGTGACACCGACCATCAATTAGTGATCACAAAAGTAAGGGAAGAGTTATGCATCCCAAACAGAGAAAGCAAGGTGTCAAAACAACTGAAATTCAAAGTTAAACGATTAAATAATCCGAGCATAAAAGCAGATTACCAACTCGAACTCTCAAATAGATTCGAAAACTTAACCGACTCGAGTAATAATAATGAAGATAATATTAATAATGAAATTGATGTAAGTAAGATGTGGGAGGTAATTCGTGAAACAGTTAAGAGCGCTACGAAGGAACGTGTAGGTGAGAAGAAACAACAGAAAAATAAACCTTAGTTTGATGAAGAATGCTTTAAGCTTCATGAGGAACGAACACAAACAAGGCAACAATGGCTAAGTAATAAAAGCGAAGCAAATGCTAACCACTGCAGTACCACATGTGGGTTCAGAAACAAAAAGCGAACTGACGCAGAAGATTCAAGAGAGAGGAAAACGGCAAGGAAAATAACACACGAGATCTATACAAAGGGGTAAACTCGTTAAGGAAAGGTTACCAGCCGGGAATAAGAATGATTAGAAATGAACGTGGAGATCTTTAGGCGGATCCGACTAAAATTATCGATGTGTGGAAAAGTTATTTCGACAAACTTCTTAATGTACACAACGGGGAACAAACAGAGGAATTTGAAATCCATACCGCAGAACCGTGGATTCCCGAACCTAGCGAGATCGAGATCAAAATGTCGGTAAAGAAACTGAAAAATTTCAAATCACCAGGAATAGACAATATTCCAGCCGAATTAATTAAAGCGGGAGGAACGGCACTAATCAATTACCAACATAAATTAATAAGTTTTATATGGAGAAAGGAGGAGCTTCCAAAATAATGGAAAACCTCAATAAAATAGTTTTGATTTACAAAAAAAGAAAAAAAAAAAGCGCCAAATCGGACTGTAATAATTACCTCGAAATCTCGTTACTTCCAACCTGTTACAAAGTATTAAGTAATATTCTGTTAACACGCCTAAGTGTATACGTAGATGAAATAATTGGAGATCACCAATGTGGATTTAGAAGAAATAGATCCACGTTGGACCAGATTTTCGCCTTGAGACTAATTTTGGAGAAGAAATGGGAATATAATAGGACTGTTCACCAGCTATTCATTCATTTTAAGAAAGCATATGATTTTATCAAACGGGAAAATTTATACAGTATCCTGATACGATTTGGAATTCCGAAAAAAATGGTTCAGCTAGTTAAGATGTGACTCAGCGATCCCATAAGCAGAATACGGATAGGCAAAAATAGGAGGAAAGCGAATGGGACCTTCGACGACGGTAGACGGCAGACAGCAGTAGAGGCACGCGATGAAGTGGTGAACGGATTCCGTGGTAGCAACTGCACGGGATTTGGGACCCCCGTCATTAGCGAGACGATGTACCTATTAGCCCGAGTTCTCGTGCCAGGTTGAATGGGGCAGGATGCAGAAGGCTGCGGAAACCGTGGGCGGAGTGGAGCTTCGTGTGTACTTGCAGCACAGCCATATGGGACCTCGGAATGAAACTTGTGGATCTTCATCGGAGCTGCAGCGGTTGGCGCCCGTGGGTGACAGTTGAAGAGAAGTTGATGCCTGAAGTAGCCAAGCCAAATTGAATTTATGAATCAGCGGAAGCGGGTCAGTGGTCACCGCGGTAGCAACAGCACAGGGTGGCATGCATACTATCAGGACTTTGCATGTGGGAAGCCCCGGCGACAGCGAAGCGACGCACCCAGTACCTGTGAAAGCTGAGATAACATTTTTCACTTTGTTTCTGTTGTTCGGAGTGGAAAATGTAGCACCTAACTTCCACGATCCCATGGTCACTAATTTAAGATAATCTACGAAAAACGCAAGAAAGCAATTAATAATAAATATGAACATATAGAAATACATTTTGAAAAAAAAAGAAGAAAAACTTGCTCCCGTCGGGATTCAACCCGGGGTTTTTTACTCAGCAAGACAACGCCTTAACCACTACGCCACAATACGAACTTGCAAACGGTGATTTGGCCATTGTATTTACAGTGTGAACACGCGAAATTGAAACAAGATGGCGTCGGAGCGGGTCAATTAGTTCAGGAAAAAAAAATCCGCTCAAGCGAAAAGGGGTGGGAGTTGTCCAGGAAATGAGATATCTCATAATTCAAATTTCCTTGCAGTTAATTGTTATTGCTTTGTACTTCTTAGGAGTGCCAACTCCATTTCTTTTTATTCAAATAGACCTCCCACTTTCCTCTGTATTCTTCACTTGTGAACAACACAAAAACATACAGTTATAAGATAATTACAAAATTAATGACATGATAATATCACAATACTTACCTACATGTCTTCGTATGCTCCTCCGACAAAGATGACACTATTCTGCCTACTGTCGGTTGACAACCTTGACACTTATTGGTTTTTCTTTTCTATTGCTTTGCACGCGCGCGCACACACAAACTTCTTACATTGTTTTCAGCATTGTTATAATTCAAGAGTATTTTATTTACACTTATCTACTGGTATTAAACGCATTTCAGTCTAAATCATACAGTGTAATGGACATAAAATAGCACACACATATAAATATTTACAAATTAGCAGCAATCACTTGTTCGCTTTCGGTAGTCCTGGATAGAGATAACTTCTTCGTGGAAAAGAACTTTTGCTGTGGTTCAAATTTTAATGATTTTGTATTTGAAGATGTGAACGTTTCTTATTTATTTATTTACAGAAGGTTTCAGATACAGCACAATTTGCCATTTTACACTGAAAACATTAACAGTAAACATAACACAACAATAAAAGAACAGCAAGCAAAAAAGAAAAAGAAAAGTTACAGAGATAGTCTGTTTATACATGTTCTAAAAGTTGATTCATTAAAAAATATGTCAACGTTATCTGGAAGATGATTTTACGTGCCGACAATCTTATTTAGGAGGGGCCTTTGTACTTGTACAACATTTACCCTCACTGTTCGGGTGTAGAAAAGATCACTTGAGCGTGTTGTTCTGCAGGGTATACGAAAGTTTATTTCACCAAGCAGCTTTTCACAAGAAACATGACCATTAACAAGTTTGTGCAGAAATATAAGGTCTTTCGAGTTTCTGGCCTCCATGGTTGGTATCATAGGTTGGAGACATTCGATAATTTCTACATCGTCAGGTGATTTAATATTTGAAAGTATTTTTTCAAATGCTCAAATTAATTCTCAATCTTTGCTTGCTTTACTCAGAGTTTTCGTCTAGTCTTCTTTTTTAAGGTAATCCTTAACTCGTTTACAATTATTTTCACTGGGGAGAATTAATTAGACTCGCTTACTTGTATACGATGTACATTGTATTTTGAAAGTGTCGAAAAATTACATTACTTTTTTTCGAAAATCGTTCCAGATAAATTAGGAGAATTTACTTTTCAAATATTACTAATACAGCCTTAGTATATGTATGGTAATTGATATAATTCATTTTAAACAGGCCAGAAAGATGGACATGTTAACATTGTTGTTCAGGTAGCGAAGGTCGAAGCAGAATAAGTATAGGTCAAGATAGTATAGGTCAATAAGTAGAGATAGGACCTAGAATAAGTATAGGTCAAGATAAGGATAATATGTCAAGATAGTTTCGAGATTCGCAACGGATTCAAACAAGGTGGTGCCTTGTCACCACTACTGTTGAACTTTGCGTTAGAATATGCGATTCTCCAAATAAGAGAGGCCAAATGGTCTCACGTTGAATGGCTTGAGCAAACTGTTCGTGTACGCGGATGATGTAGATTTAATAGGGAATGATATAGATACACTACAAAGTAATGCAGATGGCTTAGTAGAAGCTTACGAGGAGTATGTCTACAGGTGAACGTGGAGAAAACTAAATACATAATAATAAGTTGAAACACAAAGGATGTAGGAAGTAGTGACTTAATCATGGAGAAAGTAAATAAATTAAAATACTTAGGAAGTTAGGAGTATATGTAACTAGCAAGAACGAGGTCACGGAAGAAATAAAAAGCCACTTAGCATCGGACACCTGTTTCTGTCCAACCCAGAAACTGCTAGCCTGGCAATTAATATCAAGTAAGTTGAAACTGAAAATATACAGAACGGTTATTTTGCCGGTAATACATTACGGTTGTGAAAGTCGGAGCACTGACTCTGATTTTTAACTGTTCATAAATAATTTGGAATTACCCCTTAACACACTAAATAGAGATTATTCTCAAATAATTATTGGCAGTGATTTCAATGTCGACATAGGTAATCAAAATAACAAGAGTGGAAAACTTCATAATTTAATTAACTCATTTAACATCCACGCCACTTTCGATTCCCCGACCCATTTCTCCAAAAATTCTAATAGTGTTATAGATAATATTCTAACTTATCTCCTAATTCCTATTCGTGCCACGGTGTCGAATTTGGTTTTAATTACCATTGAAGACAACTCTTAGAGATCTATAATTTCTTCCAAAGGCATGAAACTAATCATGTTCGTGTTCAAATAAGAATATTTAACGAAGTTAATATTAGAACCTTCCTAAATCTTCTTGAGGAAGAAGATTGGTCAATCTGTGAATCCGAAACAGTTTACGATATGTTTAAAAATTTCTTAAGTAAATTAAAAATATTATTTGAGTCAGCTTTTCCTAGGAAATCAAAAATTATAGGGAAACAAGCAAACAAACCATGGATCACGAAAGGAAAATTAGAATGTCTAGTCAAAATTTAAGAAACCTAAACCTAAAAACAAAATTGGCATGTAATCAATCGCTTCTAGAATATTATAAAAATACAAATCAATATATAGAAAAGTATTCAAAGCAGCAAAGCGTCAACATTACACTAAACGCATAAATAATTCACCTAACAAGTCCAAATCAGCTTGGAAAATAATTAATTTTGAAACCAGTAAAAACGATTCTCACCACGAAAACATAAGCTCCATATCGACGATGACAAATCTTGTACCAGTAACCTCTACCGTGTCGCGTAGCACTTTACCTCATATTTCAGGCATATAGTTGCGGACATTATTAACAGTGAGCAAAACATTTCTCCCAAAAATAATACATCGACACATAATTATTCGACTCCTTTCATAAGTAGCTCAATGTTTCTGAATGCAGCAACCCATGTGGAAATTACTAAAATAGTTAGAAAATTTAGTAACAAATTATCTGCGGGTCCACATGAAGTACCAGAACTCATACTTAAAAGGTGCATCCTCATTATCGCTCTTCCAATTACTTCAATAGTTAATAAATCATTAAGCATGGGAATTTTCCCAAGTGCCTCAAATCATCTTGGATTAAGCTGATATATAAGGAAGGTAAAAAAATGAACGTTGAGAACTATAGGCCAATTTCTCTTGCATCAAAATTCTCAAAGATATTTGAACATATTGTACTCAAACGGTTGCTCTCCCACTGTAAGTCGAACAATATTTTATCCCCTTCTCAACATGGTTTTATAAAAGGCAAATCTACTACGACAGCAATCAGCGATCTTCTCGACGAAATAAAACGATCAGCAGATAATAAGGAATATCCGTTTGCGATATTATGCGACTTAAGCAAAGCGTTTGATTGCTTTGACCATGTTAAATTAAAAGATAAACTCCATCGATACGGGATAAGAGGGGTAGCAAATGACTGGTTTCAGTCGTATCTGTCGAACAGAACACAAACGATTGAAATCACGTTCAGAGACATCCAAAGAGGAAACATTAAAAAAAAAAAATCCTCTATACCGAGTCCCATTAGTGTAGGAGTACCACAAGGATCAGTTTTGGGCCCAGTTCTTTTTCTACTTTATATAAACGATCTCCCTAAAAGAATCACGGAAGAGAAAACTATTCTATACGCTGACAACACGAACATAATCTTCAAGGTTAATTCCATATCATCACTTCCAAGCAAAGTGGACGTTACAGCGAAATAGCTCGAAGAATTGTTCTTGGATAATAAACTTCTCTTAATACAAGTAAAACTAAGTGTTTACAATTCAAACACTCAAGAACCAATCCCTTCTCTTCCTAATTTGGTACTTAATAACTATTACTGAATGCACAAATTCTGCAGAATTTCTTTGATTAATCATAGACAACATAAGATGGGACTATCACATTAATACTTTATGCAATAAACTTCCTTCCTCTATATACGTAATCAGATATCTAGTCTCCATTCTGGAAACGAAAACCATCAGATCTCTCTATAATGCCATATTTCGCTCTCATGTAGTATATGGCATAGCATTCTGGGGTTCGTCGACAGGAATTTTAAAAAAAAATTGAACTGCAAAAGAAAGCAATTCGAATAATTGTTAAGAAGCCTGTTAGATACATTTGCAAAAGTTTGGTCTCCTTATTAAAATTAATGACCGTTCCCTAAGATATGATAAAATTAATTTTATGGGTGATAACAGCACTATGGCTTACGCCCGTCCCGTATGACCTGCCCGTTCCCTGTTTGTACTTGAGGTATTAAAAATCACTTGGAAAAATCTTCCGAGATTTAAAAAACACATGGATGTTCATGATCATGTTACAAGGGGCCGAGAGAAATTATCATCCCGCATAAAACTGCTTTGTTCTCCAGATCAACAATAAACATGGGAATTAAGATGTATAATAAACTTCCAATACATATAAAAGAATCCAAATCCTTTAATCGGTTCGCTGGTTTAGTGCAGAGCGTACTACAGAAACATGTTTTTTACACAGAAGACGAATATCTTCATTTTATTTCCAAAGCATAAGAACAACTTAAAACTGTATCAAATAACTTCATATTATGTAAATACTGAAACATTAATGTAATTTTCGTAATTAAGTATATCTCTTTTCTCTTACTATTAATTATTTCAAGCAATTTGGGTAGTACTCCCATATTTAACCATTTAAGTGTTTATATTTCACCCAGTATATTTCTTTTTAGCAACTATTTAATCTTGATTGTATAAGGGGCAATCAACTGAAACCCGTTCGTTCCATGTATTATTGGTATAGTGTGTAGGAGGATATTGTTTGTTTAATAGTGTGTAATGGCTAATGTCCCTGTGTGTTGAGTGTAGGAATGTTGTTGATACGTGTTTCCGCTTTGCAGGTACAACGAGTGAAAGATGGCGTTCAAGATCCCCAATCCGTCCAAACAGGACCAGCGTGGCGTCATCCAGTTTCTGAGTGCCGAAGGTTGTCAACCAGCTGAAGTGTTCCGGTGTATGAAAGACGTGTATGGTGATGCATGCGTCTCCAAAACAACAGTTGGGACTGGGCCAGAATGTTTCGGAAGGGGCTTGAACAAACCACTGATTATCCCCGTCCTGGTCAAGCCCATGTTGTTGCCACAGAAGACACACGTGAAAAGGTGAATGCGGCTATAGCTGCGGATAGACACATTAATATTCAATCCATAGCGAACGGGTTAAACATGAGTTATGGTACTGCTCACAAAATTGTGAAAGATCTGGGGTATCATAAAGTGTGCGCGCAGTGGATCCCCAGGGTGTTGACGGAGGACCAAAAGTTGGAGCGTATGGGTTGCGCCATTGAACATTTATCCCGTTACCATTTGGAAGGTAACAACTTCTTGCTGCGCATTGTTGCTGAGGATGAAACTTGGTGCCATCATTTTGAACCGAGTTCAAAGGCTTCCAGTATGCAGTGGAAACACCCCTCATCTCCACGTCCCAAAAAGTTCAAGACGCAACCGTCTGCGGGGAAAGTTATGGTGTCTGTGTTCTTTGATTGCCATGGACCATTATTGCTCGACTTCAAGGAACCAGGACAGTCCATCAACGCCGCACGCTACTGTCAGACCTTGACACAGTTACGGAGAGCCATCAAAAACAAAATTCCTGGTTTATTGACCGCTGGAGTCATTGTGTTGCATGACAACGCGCGTCCACACGTTGCAAACCAAGTGCAGGATTTGTTTCAACGATTCAATGGGAAATGTTGCGACACCCGCCCTACAGCCCTGACCTTTCACCTTGTGACTTTCACATCTTTGGGTCTCTAAAGAAGGCATTGAAAGGTCAGAGATTTCAGTCTCACGTTGAGGTCCAGGACGCTGTGCGTGATTGGTTTGATAGTCAGCCGTCCAAATTTTACATGGACGGCATTTGTAAGTTAGTGACACAGTGGGACAAGTGTCTCAACGCTCATGGTGACTTCTTCTGAACAATATTTTTACTGCACGCTAACCATAGACGCCTCTAGATAGTGTACAAGTTTCCGCTCGAAATAAAATTTATTTCATGAATTATGACCACTGAACGGGTTTCAGTTGATTCCCCTTCGTATTATGTTATCTTGTGTGCGACATGTTTTATAGTAGTGCTTGCATATTTAGCCATTTAAGTGATTTGATTTTACCCAATGATTTCTAACAATAATGTAACATAGACTGTATTAAGTTTTTTAGTTTTTATCCCTGAAGGCCATAAAATCTTCAAATTAAACTCCGCAGAAGATTCAGACACAAAACTGTTTCCTTCATCCGAACCAAAAGATAGAAAATCCTAGACAGTCGCGAAAACTCGTTTTTTTTAATGGGAACCTATTCTCTAATCCAGACCCTTTTGGGAGGATGAGTGGCCTTCCTTGTAATCAATGGGTCCCGGGTTCGATTCCCGGTGGAGACAAAGTTCAGAGCCCACGGTAAACTGTTGGTCCCGTCCTTATTACATATTCATCCGATGGAAAGCAATGGCAAACCACCATCGGTTCACTTCCCCAGGAACCTTTCTTAGGGCACAACACACATCACCATCATCACACAAATAAATAATTAAAGTTGAGAGAATGGTTAAAAACTGAATATTGCTCACCTTCACCTATTCTGCGATAGTTTTTCCGGTGGCCGGAAACCGGTGCGATACATTATTAACATTAATTCCAATTAACAGTCATAATGGCCACGTACTGGCTTCACGCCAAACTTTTTCACCAGAAATCCCGCTACGCAATAACTGAATGCCATAATACTCAATAAACATATTTTTTTTCCTACTGTGATTACCAATATTTCCTCTTTCAACGTGTGTGCATCTATCTATGGCTAACACCTGTATGTTAATTTAAAAAGCTTCATCGATACATAACTGCGCTTCCTCTATCTACTAACGATGTAGACAATGGATATTGAATGTGTGTGTTCAACACTTCAACACTGAATAACTGAGTCGTACACAATTTTAGACAGTAAATGAGAATGCACCTGCTTCTGAACATCGAAACGATTTAGTAGAAACATGAGTTGCGCGATCCACTCATCAAAAGCCTTATTTATTTGCTTTCAAAACTCTAGTGGACGGAAACTGGTACCGTCACCCTAATATGAATTTATACATAACCTGGCAACGTAAATTGGAGAAAAACAATACCTGGCAACGTAAACGAGTTGCTATTTGACTTTTTCTTTCTGTCGGTCTTCCTTTTAAAATTTTAATTTTGACTTTTAGGCATATTTGTCACAAACAGGATAGCATAGGTAAAAGGACGTGGGATCGAAGGCGGCTAGGACCTACTTTGAAGATACCGTCCCGGTAATAGGAGGCTGCTCGGAGTGAACCCAGGAGAACCTTCCAAATGCGAAATAATATTCTACTAACAGGGCTATGGTTGCTTAGTTGATCTCGCTACTACTCTTCGATTACACTTTTCACACTTTCACCAACGTGTACAAAAGCAAGTTTTTTTCTCGTGTACAAGGGCAATTTAATAGCATTATTTACATAACTAATGAGCTGCTTCTGTAATATCTGTAACCTAACACCATAGAATGGACCAGTTCTCTACACTCTTTCCGACTGATTTCCAAGTATCTTCTTCATGCGACAGATATTATAATGCATGCAACATCTTGCACATTATACATCGTGTATAAGTGCGTTTTGGTACTGAAATATAGCGTATTGAAAGTACTGTATATCTCCTTAATCACTTGATCCTGTTTACTACTTATTTTCTCGGATTGAAACTTAAACACATATAACTGATAAAACATAGGAAAAAAATATTATAATCATATCGATATGATGTCATTCCCCTTTTCTAGTATATATTTTTTCATCCTCAAACTAAACCGCCTTCCGGCTCCTCCACACCGTTGGAGTTAAGTCAGCAGACAAACAAAGAAGATACGCCTTCCGTTAAGACTTGAGAGAACAAAAGACAAACGCATAGCGTAGGCATTGTATGAATGTCTGATAGAAGTGCATTTCCATCAAGAAAATATAACGCATAGTGAAGTTTAAGCATAAAACTATCACTGAAAATTGTTTCTGCAGATGAGGAAAACTCACAAACATTCAACATTGAATAAATGTTTAATCAACGTTGTGCTTTCCACCATTTTAGAAGGTTCAAGAGCACAATTTAAATTCAACGTTTAATACTGGTCATTCTTTAAACGTTTATTAATTTACGTTGATAAAACGTATAAATCAATGTCACCAAATACCACGTTTATAAAACGTAAATTCAACATTGTGTGCTGTGTGGGAGGTGACCCCTGAGATCATAACAAGCAAGAAAGTCCTCTTGCATTGTGTTCGTATTCCTGTTCGTGTAAGAAATAGAGGGTTGCCAACTGTGTAAGGTATTATCGAGTGTCACCCGAAAATAATTTATGAAAAAGGCAGCAAATGATAAATGTACATTGGTAACCTGATACCTACAGGAGGGGGACACGTGACCAAGCACACATCAGCAGTGTCGCACAAGCAATGTTGCCACTCCAACACAAACGCATAGTTTGTTAACTGGAACAGATACCTTTTACCACATGAAAAGCTGTGGTATAAGTAGTGAATGGAATTAAGCGAAAGTTGATTTGTCAGTGTTGCCAACTACGGTAGCTATGAAGCTCGAACATGTAGAAGGTACGGTGTCCGTATTGAGAACGAACAAATGTAGCACAACACCAATACTGTAGAATGAAAGACTGCAATGTAGGGAGTAAACCACAGAATACACAGCATGCAGTGTGTAACGGGTGACAGAGGAGCCTCCCAAAACGGTAAAGTTGTGAATAGCGTAGAAAGAAAATGTCCCATATGATTTAATGTGGAAAACGTCACATACATTTTTCCTATACCTCAACAATCCGGATGGTGTTTGTGTGGAATAGATATCTCGAACGTTTCCCGAGAGATACAAAAATACCACTTTTCGGGTTGCAACACTGCAGAATAATCCTCCATAGCCTCCAAACAATAGAAACGATGCTTGAATATGCTTTCTGTACCTTGGATGTGTCATTCTCATTCATATGTATTCCACTAAACCCGACATTGAAAATCGTGAAACTCTAAAACCCATAAGTATCGCATGTCAATGTGGGACTCGAGCCCACGCACCTATCCACTCCCCGAGGTAACGCGTTGTCACTGTTCGTACTTAGACACAACACTACGTAGTCATGGTACTTTGTCATATGTGTACCTGGTGTGACAGAGAAATACACTGTGATTGAGGAAACGCCTGCACTCTACCGTGTGCATGAGGAAAGACACCTAAAATTCGTAATTGGGATTATGGAAGTCAGGCAAAACATGGATACCTTCATTGGGATGGTCTTCAGTTTCAAACCTGCTCAGCCTCAGATACGTGCAATATGAAATAGGTGACTAGAAGTTTAATAGCAATAACTTGTGCATTCTAAGACACGTCGTTTCGTATCTCGTATTCTTCTCAATAGTAGTACAGCTGTTTTTTTTTACCTCCTTGCGTTTTCAATTGTTTCCCTCAAAACATCAGTAAAATAAAACCCTCTCAACCATTGCTTCTGCGATCATCTTTTGTTTCATGTACTCGTTTTTCCTCAAAGGTCAGCGTGGTGGTGGTATGTACGTCATTCATAATTTGTCTACAAGCGTGGAAGGAAAAGGGTAAATTAACGCTGATTGCGTTTGATCGTTCTCACCATAGTGCAGTGGTGAGCAAACTACGTAGCAATCAGAGGTGTGTGCCGATCCAACATGGCTGTCTGTCCTTGTCGTGTCGAATGCTACCTCTAAGATAATTTGCGTGTGGTTCTGTTCTATCGGGTTCCTTTGTGGCGTGTGTGTTTACAGGAAGTGCAATGGATTCAATGCAGGAAAAGGCTGAAATGGTTCTCCTTCATGCAGGTGGAATGAATCAACGGGAGGCAACAGCAGAGTATCACAGACGTCATCCAAATCAGAGCACCGTCCCAGCAACTCATTTCGATACTCATGAAACGATTCCAAGAGACAGGCCTCGTGGTAGACGACCGCGAAATGCAACGTCTGACGACATGAGTGTTGATGTGTTTACCAAGGTGGCAGTGAGTCCGGAACGATCAACACGGAAGGTTGGCCAAGAGGCTGGCGTGAACCATATGTCTGTCTCGCGAATTTTGTCACGTGAACGATATCATCCTTACAAGCTACATTTTGTTCAGGAGTTGCATGAAGATGATACAAACAGAAGAACAGTTCTGTGAATGGTTCCGGCAGATACGACTACAGCATCCTAATCTGGAGTATGACATTCTATTCAGCGACGAGGGAACTCTCCATCTTAACGGTACAGTCAACAGACACAACGCTGTGTACTGGTCTCGTGATAACACCCACATAGCTGTGGAGGCTCATTATTAAACTGATCCTCGAGTGAATGTGTGGTGTTAGATACACGGCACTGTTTTGTTAGGACGTGTGTTCCTGCCCGACAGGTTAACATCTGACTAATACCTACAGCATCTGGAGACCACACTGCGGCAGTATCTTGATGACATGCCCTTGGCATCTAGGCGTTTATTTTATTCCCAGCAGGATGGAGTACCGCCACATTACGGTCATAGAGTACGATAGTGGCTAAATGAAGCGCTTTTTAGTAAATAGATTGGTCGCAGGGGTCCTGTGGAGTAGCCTCCCAGATCACCTGACCTCACGACACTAGACTTTTACTTGTGGGGGGGGGGGGGTGTATCTGAAGTCTGCTGTGTATCGAACCAGACCTCGAACCGTGGATCAGCTGAGGGAGAATATAAGGCAAGCGTGTAGGAAGATAATACCTGCAACACTGCGGCGTGTGTGTGGTAGTGTACGTCGACGTATCAACATGTGCTACCAACAGGAGGTACACCAATTTGAGCATCTGTTGCAGTAGTACGCAGGCGTGTTGCATCTGGAAAGTAGAAACATGTTTGCATGTGGTATGTACTTGTCTTTCTTCGTGGGTAGTGCATCCTGTCTAGTACACTTTGTAAGCAAGAGTTTCTAGTGCACATGTCGTTCATGTATTTCACATCATTAAACTATTTTGCACGCCAACTTTCAACGCGTTACGAATTTCATCACCACTACCCCTATCCGCCCCTGAACCCCACTGCGGTAATGATTGCAACCGAGATGTGTAGTATTCTTGTCCCTTCCCTCCGACACACTTCTTCCTTGCTTTTCGTTTCATTACTACATGACACAATGCGCCTATGATTATCACAGTACGACTGGCAACGTTGCAATTTTCGTTCCCATTGGGCGCTCCACCAGTGTGGAGCCCAAACGGCTGTTCCGATCTGGAAAATTCAACTACTTTAGATTGCAAACCGATCATTTCCAGCCACTTTTCCCTCTGACATGTTTTCGTATCTGCACTCATAACCAAGTTGGCCCATGATAAGGGACTTTTGTTACACCCTGTATATAATCAGATTATAAATTCGAGCAGTGATGATACAGATGGCGAAGATGATGTTATATATCAACGTGATAGCGAGAATTCTATAGGGGCGAGGTAAGATGATGTTTACAGCAAAACCAAGGAGTACAAAGAAAAGATCCAAAACAAATTTGTGTTATATATATATATATATATATATATATATATATATATATATATATATAAAGCAACTTGAGGTTAGTTGGGTTAGAATGAGAAAGTTATGTACAAGGATTTTGATATTTGATATAAAATGTATGAATTTATTCTATATAAGCATTAGAACTGTTGTAAACATGAACAAACATTGATTTGAAGAATTAATTATTCAACCATGATTTACTACTTAAACACATTTTTAAGACTGAGTTTGATGAGCCCTCTCCCCCGCTGGTATATATACGTATAATAAATCACAGCCATATTCAATCCACTAGTGGATGAGGCCTCTCCCCGAAGGGAGGAGTTAGTCTACTGCTCCCACGCTGACCAGACGGGTTGGGATATATATATATATATATATATAGTGTTCATTGACTATTTTTAAGTTCTGTATGGATGCAAGATTATTATTTCATCTTGTAAATCGTAAAATAATAATAATAATGGATAATTTCTTAATAAATAAAGTAAAAGGATACTTGAAATAAAAATTATATGATTATTTGAAGATAACATATATTTTCATGTTTTTGTTTCTATTTTACTCAAAACAATAACGTCAACAAAATAAGTCTCCGTTACACATATTTCCATAAATAAATATATTCTTTTGTATCACATTTAATTTTCCTTTCGAATACAAAACTTGGAATGTATTGTTTCCAGTCTACAAATATTGGAACAAGAGAACATATGGAAATGCATTCACTAAAAATATAGCTTTACAGAAGTCCTGTAAAAGCGAAGTAATCATTTCTTCGAGATTATAATAAATATTATGCGAAGTCAAAACATTGAGACAAGCACGAAATAACATCAACATACCACACACTATATAATAAAATATTATACACTATACAAATCATTTCATAGTAATTTCGGAAAGATCAACAATAATTATGCTGTACTCATTAAACAAATTGTTCCACATCAACATCATCATCATAGATGAAAACATTACATTTGTTTCATTACGCTTATTTGGATAGTAAACAGGAAAAATGTCCCATTCAGAAAGGGATTTTGTAAATACATATGCACGAACAAATCTTTGCATTAATTTTGTATTCTTTCCTTTGTTTTGCATGTTTAGCAACGATTTCTTAAATTTATAACGAATACATTGAAACAAACCTATTTAACAATGAAACTTGAATCATTTCTCCAATCACTTCCAGGATGAAGTACACTATTTCCTTGCATTAACATACACAACAATTCCTTTTTGTACAAGTTACCAATATTAAACCGGATGAGACTATGGTAATAATAGGATCGAGTGTTTAAAGAATAGAATTTATCACGCTGCATATATTCAAAGTGCTCATAAAGTCTTTTAATGTCAATACACATTCCTAAATAGAGACAAAGAGAATGTATTTCGCTGAATTTCTATCGCACGCTCTGAAAGTAATCTCGAAACATCTTGTTCTAAGTTAATCAGCCAGTTCATTTTCTCAGTAAGATTTTACTTTGCAAATTCTTAGATTACTTAATGGAATAGGATTTCTGTTTCAATGCTTACATATTGGAACAATATGAAATGTGTACTTACGCGCATATGCACTTCATTGTAGTTTCGAAGAATTTAAATCTACTGTCACATATTAGTTCATTTTCTCACTACTTTATCTTTTACGTTATAACAAAATTTGAATTTTATGGCCTTTATGCATCTGTCTCAGGCCGGCATAGGGTGGGGGAGAAGATATTGGAAGGTAGTCGGGCGGAGCCTAGTTTGTAGGTACCATCCCAGCATATGTCTGGTGTGACTGAGGGGAAAAAAATCAGTCAAAATGGGTGGCCACTGGGATCGTTTACAGGACCTTCCGATTACTAACTAACACAATTTGAGAAAAACAAAGGTTACAAGACTAAATGTATTTATCAAAAACAACTTCACAAAAATATATAAATTTCATAGTGTTCTTTGTGATTTAGTCAAGTGACTCAACCAATAAATGAACTTCTCAAAATACATCTCTTTTTTTTTAAATACAATAACAAGAACACTACAATGAGTTTATAAAATAACATATTATGTTGGTGTATGGTTTGTATTTAAATGAGCATACATACAAATACATTAGGAACCTCTGTATACTGGATAGACAAGTGATACATCTAGAATCACAATTACTCCATATACTCAGACACGCACGCACATAGAAAAAGAACTAGCAATGTAACTAAGAATATTTTGGCAACGAATTCAGAGATTCAAAAAAATATTGTAATTAACGAAATTACACATTTGTATCTAAATATATATATAAAGATGAATTAGCTACTATTCTTCATTCTATAGATACGATATGAAAAATGTTTACCAAAATGTACACCATGATCATTTTTTTTTACAAAATTTATATAATGGCCCTTAAGTAAAATGCCTCAAACCACGTTCAGACTAAGTCTTCTCAGGTCCCTTGCATAGCTTTCGTTAGTTTATGGAAGTTACTTTTTTTGTCATTTTCTACTCAGTACAGCTGGGGACAATAATATAAGAAGATACGTGACAGGTTTTTTTATCCTTTTGCTGGAACAAATTTGTTGTACAAAGTGTTGGTAGATTAACAAATTCAATTATCTTAAAGAACTATTTTAGCTATTTACAAAAGTGAAGAATATTTGTCACTATTTCTTTTGACTAATGACTCCTGCTGTACTTAAGTCAGGCACAATTTATTCTTTATTTGCTGTTCAGCGTCACTTGTTAAATATGTCCATAGTGGTCCAAGAGTTCTTCACCAAAATGAGTGATTACGTAGTCGTGATAATACATCATAATGCATAAAGGCTGTCCCAAAATTAAGGATGCCCACACCACCATATTACCCCAGCGAGGACCACATTTACTTTCCATTAATTTACTAAGAACCGACAACGGAATCTGAAAGATAAAAAGTAAGACGAATAGCATGATTTCAGTTTTAAATTAAGCAATTATTTATTTAACAAATCAATAAACTAACTACAACAAATTTATAAGTATTTAAATAGTTCGACGTCTTTTAGATAATTTAACTATTGGTTAGCTAATTATGGGAGAGAGGGTGAAGAGCACCCATCATTCGTCTTCTTACTATTTTCTGCTTCCCCATTCTCTGTGGTAGAATCAAATCAAATGCGCTTTATTACAGCAGGCGAGGTTCAACCACCTAACCCTTGTCAGTTTTACAAAATGCAATACAATGTAGATTGTGGCAGTGTGTGTGTCTCGGCCTGCCACAGATAGACGTGAAGTTAATATACACACTTATTTTTCTCGCCAGCCGCATCTGTGATCGGAACGTATACACACATGCTTATTTTCTTGCCAGCCAACGTGTGAGTAATTGACCTAGTTTCTCTCCCTTTCTCCGTCGCATCTCGCCCAGCTGTGGATGCAGTCAAGTGCATTGAGTAACTTTCTGCTTGCTCGCCAGATGCCACCACCGGCTTGACCCTGTTTGCCACCTTTTTCAAGCGAAAAAACAGCATCATTGCAAGCACAATCGGGAAAATCCCGATTAATATCAAGTGAATTTCATCAGTTTTCTCGCAAATATGGCATGCGTTAATGCTGTTACTTGTATACACTTCTGTAAAATGCGATCAGGAATACGCAGTGATGCTCAGTGCAGAGTTTACTTCCTTAATTTGGACAAAAACAAGCAAAAACGTATTTCCTTTTCTCTTTTTTTTTAAATTTTTGTGGTGACGTCATCTTCGAAGTTGTGAAAAATTATTCACGATCAATGCGGGACCCGCGAGGTGATGGTGAACGGTTGTTAACGTTCAGATTTGAACCCATGTACTGCATTGGTCAATTTTAATGTGTTTAACTGAAAATGAGAGGTCTTTACGAAAAGCGCGGAGAACCCTCAGCACACAGATTAGTCTCGACCACCAAAGAGTGATGAGCTGCATGTGACTTCTTAATGAGTATCGTCAATTGTAGTTTGTGTATTGGCTTGTTTTACAACAAGTTTGGTCAAATAATATTATAAGCATATCGAAGTGTGACACTACAAGTAACCTGGCGAGTGGATTTCTTTAAAATCAAGTTATTTCCTGCATATAAGATGATGATTTTGGTGCCTCCATGCCCAGAATACCATTTGGTGTAATAGAAAAAAGGTGTGAATCCGGCAACACGAAAAACTGAGTTTCCGTGCCCGCATCGTAACTTCTTCGGTCCGGCCGACTCGTGCATCATAAGTGTGCCCAACAAAAGTGATTTATATATTTTCCAAGTAAAACTTAATAAAAGTTTCAGAATTAAAGTGTCAAATTGGTATCGGCATCTCGAGCTCATTTAATATTGTGTATGTGTGAATGATGCATATAAATTTCCGTACATAACCTATAATGTTTCAATGTGTTCCCCAATTAACTAATAAGGTGCATGTATTAAATAGTGAGCTAGGTCATAATAAACATGCATTTAATGGTCGTATGTGTGCTTCAGGTAAGAATTGTTTTATTTTGTTGTGCCATTCATATTTCATGGTTGAGCTATTGCGCACACGCGCAAAGACCACCGGCGGCCATTTTGTGGTGACAATAGTGACGTCACAGAGGAGCACTGTGTACAAAGGCGTACCCTACAAGCGTACCAGTTATCTGCGTTGTAGGGTACGGGAGACGCAAGCGTCGAACCAAGGAGCCTTTACTATAGCGGCAGCGTATGCGTTTAGTGCCTGTACCACCACCACCACCACCACCACCACCACAGGTACATCATCACCATCAACATTACCACTACTACAACTGCCACCACATACTGGTTTAACTGTCATCTCCAGCCACAATCCAATTTATATTATAACTGATACGTTAACACCTTTCTAATTTTTTTATAACTGGTGCCGAAACCCGGGAAACAAATTTTTTGGGAAAATTTTTGTGTTGTGTATGCATGTGTATGCTCCTATAGTATTTATTTCAAAATTTGAACGGTACCAAATTAGGCCAAGGTTTCTATGAATTACTAGTGTGTGTGTTATGTCACCTGTTATTACACGTTCAATGATGGCAAGAGAAAAATTAGACACTGTCTGAAATAGGTACTGTCAGTCCTGTCCCTGCAGAAACAGAAGTTATTACTCTGCTGCGATTTGTCGAAATGTGGCAGCAAAAGGAACTAGAGCGAGAAAAACATGAACAGCAAGAAGAACGTGAACACGAACTGCGAGAACAGGAAAAGGAACTAGAACGTGAATAGTAAGAAGAGCAGAGGACCAAAGCATTACAAGACACAATTACCAGGAATATGGAAACTGTTGAATCATCCATAGCGCAGGTTCAGTCTAGTGTTGAGAACGTCAGTGCCGAAATTGAGCAGGTTAGGTCAGACGTTGATACATGCAGAAACTCAGTCGATGATGCAAAGGCGGAATTAAATCAATCCATTTACCAGTTAACGCAAAGAGTCTGTAGCGTCGAAGAACATTTTGAGGTACACGAGCGTAAAATTGTAGAACTTACTAAGCGGGTTCAAAATACCGAAGGTAATCTACAGGGCTATCAAGCAGTCCAAAGCGAGCACCATGTACGTATTGCGAATCTCGAACGTGATGTGGAGTGTTTAATGAACACAAATGACTTCCCACGCACCAAATTGAAAATTGTCAGTTCATCACGTCCCAGGTATTGGATGAAGCATGTAATTCAAACGCGCAGCATGCAATTGCGAATGAAAGATTTTTGAAAGCCTAAACCAATGCCGAAAATATGCCCGCGGTTTGCTCGAAGAAAGTAACAAACGCTATAAAAGCGATGAAGAAGACCTCAACCAGGTGCACGACAAAATCTTGCAACTGGAAAAGAAAATCAACAACATGGAGTGTTGCTCATCTAGTCACCATGCCAAAAGCTCTGAACGTAGTATATATACTTCCCACAAAAATTTCCGTCCGATAGCGATGTAGGCTGTGAGTTCAATGAAAAGGAACGCACCCGGCGGAATGCTCATCCTCGTAAGAATTGCAGTGGGACTATTTCAATGTAAAGTCAGTCCGACCAGTACGACAGCAAGTCGCGTCCATATGACAAAACAGCAGCGCACGGCAGGAAGAACCGTCGCGGGCACCAAGTCGACTACAGTTATACGGTTAGGTCACGCCAGCGAAAGCATGATTATAGTGGATCCATCATCCGAGGACAGTGAAAGTGAATGGTAAGACAGATCACGCACGTATTAACCTCAACGACCTGAAAGCTTTTTCTACATTCTCTGCGGATCAGCAGAATTCAAGTGCGAAGAGTTTCATTCACCGCTTCGAAAGAGAAGCGAAGCTGTCTAGAATCCACAAATCACAGTGGCTGGGAATCATTGAATTTTTATTGGACGGATCCATAAAAGCTTGGTTTTACAAACATCAAAGGAACTTCAAGTCCTACACAAGCTTCAAGAAACAATTTTTGAATAAGTACCACAGCGAGTCGTTAAGTTTTTCATAAACGTCCGTTTACGAAGCGAGAAGTTCGGCCCAAAAGCCTACTCCCCTGTTAAACAGTTTGTACTCAGCAGAGTACATGGAATACGCGAGCCTGTGCCCACAATTGGGGAAACAATGCTGTGCAATATCATTTCACTCCTTCCGGGGTATTACCAGCGCCAATTATCTACAATTATCATCACATCTGTGTCTCAACTTATAAAAACCATCGCCAGGATGGAATCCGTGTGTCGAAGTTCAGACTTCCGGCGTGACAAATTTGATAGGTCATCCCAGGATCAGCAGATGCGACGATCCAACGTCTCCAATTTGGAAGCAGTCCCGTCTTCCAGCAAGGGGAAAGTCGACGCGCAAGATTACCAGAATGCCAATTCACGCGATAATGATCGTAACAACGGAAAGCGTAATTGGAAGGGAAAACCGCAAACGCACAGAGGACCCGGACGCAGGCCACCTAATTCCCAACGCGGAGGCCAAGGAGAAAAAACACGGCGCGGAGGACAAAAATCAGATCATGATGAACGGGAAAGAGGATAGAACCTCAGAGAAAGATTCCGGTGCCCAGCAAGGACTCGGAGCTCCACCGGCCACCATGAACTTCTAAAGATTTTATAACCAACAATGTCAGGGAGGCTCATCAAAAAAACTAGAGAGCTCCCTGTGACCTCGACAACATGGCTGGCGGAGCACATGTTCCAACACGATGAATCCAGACACTACGCTATATGACACTGAAAATCGAACTTCAACCAAGTATGGAATTGGATAGTTTATTTGAAATTGAAGAAAGTAAACAAACCAATGGAACAAAAAGTTTAGTGTGAACTTCACACATTTTAGTTTCAATTCTTGAGAATATCTGGACAACGCAAACGCGGTAATGGACAACAGTTCAGATCAAGAGGAAGCATGTCAAGAGGATGACGTGCCAACCTGCATCATTAGCGTGTCTACATTTGGTTGCGAAGGGACAGCTCTTCTGGATTCAGGTGCAGGCTGTTCGATAATTAATAAGGCATTTTATGACCGTGCATCCAGAATAGTATCACGTCCTGATTGTCGACTGTACAGGCAAGAGGAAACGATTAATTCTTGGCATCACAGCATTACCTATTGAAATCCTAGGAAAAGCCGTAACAGCTGATTTCTTCGTGGCAGAAGACCTCAATCAAGAGGAAAAGGATTTCTTATGGCTTCTGGGATCACACTAGACTTCAAGTCTGGCCAGACGACTATTGACATCGATGGAGAAGATACATTCATCCCCATGGTTAACCCGGCAAACACAGTGGACGTGAATTTTCTTTCCCACGTTAAGTCGACGGAATATGGTTGTGAAGAAGACACACCAAGCCACTCATCTGGTGAAGAGAGCGGCGACGTAATTCCGCCATGGTCCTTCCCTACTGTCTGTTGTAACGAAGACACGCAAGGTTACTTCAAATGTTTGCAGATTGAGACGGCGACCAAACGAGTTTAAGACTTTGTAGGTGACTGGGAAGAGGAAGAGAAAGGATGTCAACAAGCCTTCGATCATGCCCGAAGACTGCAAGGACTTTTAGATGCACCAGAGAGGCTAATTCAACTAAACGCTACACAAGCCCAAGATCAATGTTTCCGTGAGGAATGTCGTCTCTTCGAATTAGAAGAACTAAAAAGGATTTATTACCTTGCAACTTGTGAATTCGGAAAAAACATTACAAAATTTACCCTTTGAGAAGTATGCAACCATCGATAAAATAAGAGAAACCGTAGAAAAGACACAACTGGACGGCACCTTGGAACAGCGATTGTATGATCTTTGCAAACATTGCCGTGTCTTCACAAATTTTCCAGGCAGGTATAAGTGTATAACAAATTTGAATACCACATTTAGTTAGACACTGATGAGCCGTTGGTGAAACAACTATCCTACTCCTTTTGTCTATCGTGATTAAGCCTGGACTCTCCAGAAAACTCAAGTTTTTAGTTTTCGCATAAGGACATAATAATGATAACAGACTGGATTCGGGGGTCGTTATAAACTGATAGGCGGGCGTATGCGAGAGGTTTCTTTAGTCTAAAACATAGCTCTTCACGGAAGAATTCATGTAACCGGTATGGTACCTAAATGCAAGGCGGTTGCCACCTTCTTAAATGGATTTGGTTGTAAACGAGAAATTTAAAATAACAATTAAAATACATTTATTGTAGGACTTGTTACTATCGGAATTACATAATTAAACATTAAAATTGTAACAAAGAAATCAATTCAAACTTGGGGACGGCGTTATGAATCATGACACCCGTTGAAGCTAACATAACAAATACATGGAATTTAAGTTAAGATAAAAACAAGATAAACATAATTTGAATAGATGAACTATGCTCCAAGTACCAAAATTAAATCGAAATAAAAACAATACCATTTTACACAATTTCTAGAGACAACAACGTACCTGTGATTTTCAAAGTTGATTGAAGATGTGCAGATGCACTTTATAAATAAACTGTCACTATTCGCTAATTTTGGCTTAACCGTGTTTAAACCAATTTGATATTCTAAGTCCAAATCGAAGATAGTTCAAATATGAATTTTAGCAATAGATGTCTGCTTCTTATCTGATGTCTGATCTGTTCAAGTTCTTAATAGCGTCTCTGCTCTGACAGGTCTCGATCGTTGGTTTTACACTCAATTTTATATGTTTGTTTTCGAAAGAAAGAAAGGATTAGGTTTGGTTCTCGTGGGATAATTTTACACTAATTCAAGGTTGAATTTGTTCATTTTCTTGGGCGGTATCGAGTCACAGTCTTCAAGGTGAAGTCTAGTTAGTTTCCTGGAAATGACGTTATTTGGTGTCCACATTACATGTTGTCTGGAAATCACGTGGGATTTTATATTGTATTACGAAGTTCTAATGAGTCAAGGTTAAATCGTGGTATCACACGGTAATTCGTAATTTAGAAATATAATTTGAGAACGGAAATGATATCACTATCACATCCTGTACGTTGCTATGTCGTAAATGAATACTTTGGAGCTTGGATACAATAAACCTAATATCATGATTCATAGACATCGTGACAAATCTTAAAGTTAATACAATGGAAATCTTATAAACTATACAAAATGAAATACACTGTTTACCAAAAATAATAAGAAAATTGAAATTAAAATTTATGAAAATGTGGGCATATAACAAAGCAACGTTGAAGAGTATTTGAAAAAAAAAAAGAGAAAAGAAGAAGCGTCAGTAGATATAGAAAGGAGTGAATATTTACCCAAATAATATTCTTGTGTTGTATTGCAAATGTGTGTTTATAGAAAGGATTAAGATTTATGTTATTAATGTGCTGGATTAATTACAATTTTACTGTTTACTGTACTAGAATTTGTGATTTACTTGAATGTTTTTGGTCACACGAAGCATAAATGAAGAAAGTGAAGGGACAAAGTTATGTATCAGTAAGAATGTTTGCAAATAAAATGTTAGATTTTATTTACCAAAAGGTCCCTGATTTTTATGTAATGGAGGACTGAAGTCTTACGTCAGATCCGGCAGGTCGCCATGGTAACCCACTATGTTAAAGTATAAACAAACGGGTGTTTAGCAGTAGGTCTGTAGTGTTCGATATTCAACAATTCGTTATGGTTTTATGCTTTGTGCCAGTTTGTCACAAAGAGACACGTGTTGCTTTTTTCTATTTCCAAAGGACAAACTAGAAAAGGAAGTGGAAGGAGCCAATTATGTTACAGAGTCGACTTTGGGCTCCCAAGTTGGATGCGTGCTACGTTGAAAACGAAGCAGAATTTGGCAAATGACAAGTAATTCATTTACTTATTTTGATGTGTGTCTTTGTCCACTGATATTAACATGTCACTCTATATATACCAAGCAATGTAATTTCCGTGAAATAGTCAAGGTACAATCTTTTACTTAGTTTCCGGATATTGTGTTTAATTTTACAAAGTTCAAGAGCGAATTTAAGCAAGCATTTGATATGATATTGTTCGTCGATATGGTATTGTTGTTGATTTCAGTCGATAGACAATCACAGTGATTTAAGGAAAGCAATTACGTTTTCTTATGAAACATACCATTTTTTTTTGTAGAATAACCCGAAATTTAGAGGAAAGAGATCACATAATAACAAACCTTCATCTCAAAACCGTTGAAATCTTACCTGTCCCATCATTCCCATGAACGCCCATGTCTTGAAAGTCCTTAGTGGAACACTCACAAGATACTCATGGAAAAAGGCACTTATAAAGAACACAGCGATACTTGCAGCTAACTTGCCATACCCCATTTCAACTAGTGGAATGTATAAATGTCTGAAACAATACAAGTATGTGGCGTATGAATTATAAATTACAAGAAACATGGATAAAAATTAAAGATACATAATGAAAACTCCATTCTTTAGTGTGAACACATGTTTAATAGTATCATGCAACTTGTAATATAATTTGTAACTCTCACAAAATTGAAACGCGGAAGTTGTACCAGTACTTTCAACATTTTCGTGAGCAAAGTACTCCCTTTGGAATTAACTGATTACCTTACTTTCAACAAATACGTTAAATACTGTTTCAATACTATATCTAGATATGTATTACACCAGATGTCCCAAAAGTTACGTAACGCACTATTTTACGGTATGTAACTACAGGTATTAAACTAAAACACAGACACCATTATTGTGCTGAAATATAACCCTGTATATTGAGAAAGTTTTAAGACAAGCAATGAAACAGATAATCATTAAAGCACGATGATAAAAAAAAATGACAGTCTCATTAAAGAAAAAATGGAGAAGAAAGTGGGGAGGTTACTAGGAGTAGGTAAGGGGCTTCGTAAAGAAATAAGAGGATAAAGAATCAGAGGGGAGGGGGGGGCAAATAATAAAAATAAAATAATAATAATAAAAATGAAAGGAAAAGGGAGAACAGAGAAACAATATTAAAAACTAGAACAAATGCAACTAGAAACGGAACAAAGAAGAGAATGGAAGAAGACTGCGCTGCAGGGAGTTACAGGCAGTTGAGGTCGGGTTCATGGTTTGCGAAAAGGATAGAAATGTACGTCTGCTCCCATCTCTTCCTTTCTAACAGTGGCAGGTGAGTCAGTTTTCAAGACTTTCACGATTCTGACTCGAAAGGTTTCGTCAAAGGTGCAGTCGTGATAGGAAGTATGTTCAGGTTTGGGGAGGTGCGGAAGTTGATAGGTGGAGGAGTAGCGATGGTTGTTAATGCGGTATGTTAGAAGAGTTTGGGTTTCGCCAACGTAGGAGGAGGAGCATAGGTTACAGAGTAGGAGATAAACGAAGTTGGAAGATATGCAACTGCCGGAGTGTCGGAAAGAGTACGAAGGAAAGACTGCGATCAAAAATAGGACAGGTTTTGCAGCGGGGTCTATTGCACTTGCTAGTTTGGGGGGAGGGGGCAGGATAGGTTCAGTTCTGGTGAGAATCGTGTTAAGATTCGGAGGTCTGCGGTAGACTATTTTGGGGTACGACGGGAAAACTCTGTTTCAGGTGACGCAGTGAGTATGGGGTGGTACTGGGTGAGAAGATTGGGAGCGGAGGGAGCTACGTGGGGAGGTCGGTTGGAGTTGGGATGATTACGGGCACGGTCCAGTTGTTTACGGATGAGATGTTTGGGATATCCACGGTCAGTGAGAGCTGAGGAGAGGGTCCTGAAATAGCTTTGGAGCAGGTCATCAGAACAGATGCGGGATAGCAGAGGATGCCCCGGACAGCAAGAGGGTATGGAAGAGAGCGTTTGGTATGGTATGGATGGGAGCTGTTGAAATGGAGATACTGCATACTGTTGGTAGGTTTGATGTGAACGCCTGTCTCAAGTCGACTGTTCTTGAGCCTGACATCCACATCAAGGAAAGTTGTGGGCTCCCTCGAGAAGGACCAGGTGAACTTGACGGGGAAGGTGCAGTTGAGGTTTTGCAGAAATGTTTCCAGAGACTTGTCCGCGGGTCCAAATCAAGAAAATATCGTCGATGTAACGAAGCCAGGTGAAAGGTTTTTGAGATATTAGGTCTCCAGGCGTCCTATGAAAAGGTTGTCGTAGGAAGGGACCATGCGAGTGCCCATGGCTGTGCCTTTGATTTGCACGAAATTGTGGTTCTCAAAGGTGAAGTTGTTCATGGTGAGAACAAACTGGGCTAGCTGAAGCGAAAATGGTATGCTGGGTTTACGAGGACTGGGGCGTGTGTCGAGGAAGTGTTCAAGGGCGGCGAGGCCATGGGTGTGGGAAATAGTTATACAGTGACGTCACGTCGACTGTAACTAAGATGGTGTCAGGTGGAAGAGGATCAGAGATAGAATGTATTGTGGATATGAAGTGGTTGGTATTCTTGATGTAGGAAGGGAGAGCCTGGATAAACCGTTGGAGATTGTGGTCAAGGAAGGCGGGGATTCTTTCAGTTGGAGAGCCAATAGTGGAACCTATGGTTCGGCCAGGATGACCATGTTTATGGATTTTGGGAAGAAGGTAAAATTTCGGGGTTCTGGGATTGTCAGGGCAGAGTGTAGAGACAGTGGAACGCGACAGCCCCTCATGGGGTCCATGCGCTTGGAGATAGGTGCGGATCCTATCAAGGAAGGATTCAGTGGGATCTTCTTCAAGGGACGGTAAAAGGTAGGATCGGAAAGTAGTTTGAGGGCTTCGGATTAGTAGTCAAGAGTAATTCATGACTACCGTAGTGGATCCCTTGTTAGCCGGGCGGATGATGGTGGTTGGATCAGAACGAAGATTGGAGATAGCTCTTCGTTCTGCAGTTGTGAGGTTGTGATGTGATAGGAACGTGTCAGTGAAGCCAGGGTGAGCAATTTGTTTGGAGAGTCGTAGTCGTCAATAATGATAAAAAGTCGTAGGAAGATCGCAACGTTTCGCCAATAGCATGCTCGCATAATATTGATGGTAGTGGAAACAGAGGAGTGGTGCTAAGGAGCGGGTATGTTGTCAACTGACCTTTGGCGGTTATTATATATATATAACCTTCTTTTATTCAGACTTCGAAGATATTACACTTTTGATTTGAATGAAAGTACCTGAGAGGTGATTCATTAAGTGCAAATAATAATAATGTAGGTTGATTCTTAAAATAACGTTAGAAGCCAATTTTCAACGCAAATAGGCACTACGTTAATTTTGGCGAAGTTGAATAATGGAAGAATTGATTCGAGTTTGCGTGTTCGTGAGTAGTCTTCCCGAAAGCAGAGTTGCAAAGTATGAATAATTTACGATAGATATCAAAGGTTCATTTCTTCTGTGGTATTTTTTGTACTGTACAATCGTATGGTTAGAGGAATTTTGTAAAGCACGCTGAATCGAGTCCAAAAGCTTGAAGATCTCCTGGAAGGTATGGAATTCTTTACGCATCAATTTTCCGAGTTGCTTTTGACAGTAATTGTTTAAATACTGCATTATTGGGGACGAAAGCGACAAGACAGATTGGCATATCTTTCTAGAAGGTAAGATTTTTAAAAGAAATTCTTGACCTGAATTTGGATATTTTCTGATTTTTAAGCTTTTTTTTTTTCTGTAAACCAGCTACCAGCTGTAAGAACTAGGTAAATGTGACTTGTGAGGATAAATGATGCTGTGAGGTAGTCCGCTGCTAAGGTTTAGGCATGGGTTTCAACTTTAAGTTGAAAATACATGTAAGTTTCATTTTAATAAGTTTACATAGTTTTTAAAAGCGTAATTTTATATCTATAATACAAAATCAAAATTCTGTGTGTCTGTATAGGTTATGTTATATTGTGGCGTTCAAGTCACAAGAGCGTAAGTACGCTGGATTCTATATAACTTACGCCCTTATACCTTGAAAGTAACGATATTATATTTTTATATTTAAATCTACACCATTCGACTAATTTGCACCAAATTTTGCATGGATTCGGAAAAAGCCGAAGGATAATGGATATGTGTCCTCCCAATATATACACTGATGGACCATATGTCTTGCTATTAATCCCAAATACAGTGTGGGTCCTTAAATCCAAACTGTTGAACCTACATTTGGCATGCATTCACTGGTCAGATGAAGACCGTAGGCTATAGGCCGTATGAATAAAACATTTGTACATGCTTCGAAGCACGAGCATGAAGGAAAAGCATTTACTCAAAAGCAAAAGGTCGAAGAAAAAGCATTTCTTGCAATGTGAATAATCCCTACCTTTTACTTCATGCTTTTGCTTCGAGTAACGGGAGCAAATGCTTCAATTCTGGTTGTTGTTCCCTTTTGATAACTCGAGATGAACCCTGTGCTTATTTTCTGTTGCACCACGGTTCCTGAGCCAAATCTCAATCGCATATTCTTCATTGGCTATAAGTACACAATTACGAAAAATGGTGTATTTAGTCCCGAATGGCGCTATTTTTTCATATTCTGTTATCCTAGACAGGCCAATTAGTATCAACACTAACTTGTAAACATTTCACTTGCGTTACATGTTGCTTATATATTTATGCTTTGAAATCCTTTTCGATATATTCGTCATGTGTATAATCCAATACACCATGCACTATACATGTGCCATTCAACTTTTGCTTGGGCAGAACATAGAAATTTCACCCGCTGGTTCGCTCTTCTTCCGATTTTCTCCGAAATATATTTTACTCATCGTGCTCTGATGAACTCCACAATATGCAAATATTCCTCTGTGATAGCCTGGATCTGCCATATAACGGTGATTTTTTTTTTTTTTTTTCATTTTTTGCTTAGACATTAGAATTCAATTTCTGAATTTATTTTAAACCCTTTAGGCATCTGTAGTAATTGTTGTAAAGAGAGGAGAAAGATTGCCAACCTGTTTACGAACAGTTTCCTTGCTCTTATGATAAATATTGTGAGGGTTAGGTTAGAAAATAAAAACAATCTAAATATTCCGGCCAGAAGTAATCGAACCAAAACCTGTGTATATATTAAATTCTATTTTATCTTATACATACAAAAGAAATTCATTTTCGCAAGCTTACTCATGTATATCTGTCTCACAAAAAAGTTTCGAATAGATATGAGAAAGAGGATCGTGGATCAGGTTGAAGCAATAGCTATCTCCTTCGCTGAAGCCAGGACTTCCCACTGTGGAGTTTCCTACAACACGTTAACTGGAAATCCTATCCTATTGACTTCTTGATATTTTTTGCTAACACGTTAGTGACATTTTATTAATATATTTTTTTTTGTGCTCGTAACATGTTATCAACATTCTTCCAGCAACATGCTAGAAACAATTTGTCGTCATCAACATTTTTCAGCAGTATTTACGAAAACGTTAACATTTGTTATTAGCATTTCTCTATTAATATTAACATGTTTTGTTCATTTTTTGGTGTAAATCCACTTTAACTGTACAGTTTAAGTAATCTTCCATAGACGTGAAGCAACTAAAGAACATGCTTCACAATTCTCAAGTATTTGCTTCTTTTCGGAAGCATTTACATCGGTTTATCTGCATAGCTATCCAAGTAGAGACTTCCGAGAAGAAGCAAATGCTTCACTTCCAGTTGAGCACGAGCTTTTGCTTCACTTTTTATTCATTCACTTCGAAGCATTTACTTCAAAATTTGCAAACAAAGGCATTATTCATCCATTCCTACGTCTGTTGCCAATATATACACACTGAATACCCGTAATTCATAGGTTAACTCAGGGGTGCAGTGGAGCCAGGTCGCCGCCTTGGTACTTTTTTACGCCCCGTTTATTTGTGCTATTTTATTTTTATTATTTTTTACGTAGAAAGTATCTATTAGGCAATTTTCTATTCTGTAACTGACTAAATTGGGACTTCTGGCAGCTTTACACAACAGGGGTACTAATTGTCCGTGCCATTTAGTTAAAACCCTCAACAATTTGAAGTTTCGACAGATTAATTAGAGAAAATAATCAAATTTGTTTCCTGGTTAGGGCTTTGCTGACAAGTACTGTTGATTAGTCTTGTAGCAGGGGTGGCATTAATGCTGTCATTGCTATACTGTAAAGGTACAGTCACGGACAAAGGTATTCTGGGAAGAAAGTATTTAGTTTTTTATTTAACTTACGTTTATTAGCTAGATAGGCGTCCATAGCTAGAGCATGTCACTTGTAGTCTCTCAGAAATGAAAAAGGCATAACTAAGTGTCTGGCCCATAAATAAAAGAACTAAATGCTATGTTCCCGTGATACCTTTTTCCTTAACTGTACATGGCATGGTACTTATTCACACACTATTCATAAATCAAGAGCCCCGGTACTATTTTTCCCCTACTGGGTTAACCACCAAATACAGAATGATCCATTAATTCATACCTTTGGAACATTCAGCACCAACCTTTTTAAGACTTCATTTGTTCGTGCACCAACGGGCGAGCATATTGGCTAATCCAGTAATAAAAATATGGTTCTAATTTTTCAACGAGTACGGAACTCTGAAGTACAAATTGATAGGAAAGCAGTTCACAGTACTCTTGCTATTTGACAGTATTTACTGCCACGCAATAGCGGATCTCCACTCATATAACAATTACCGAGTCAACTGTTTGGAAGTATGAATTCCAAATCTAAACTTATTAATATCACCGATGCATTTATAGTTTTAAAATGAGAAAACTGCAGGAGGTAAGCAATAGTTCAAGAGGATGTTAATTGTGAGAATTGTAAAGAAGGTTTGTTAGGCAATTTAAAATATTGCATGCAAGTAATGAAATATAATTCTCCCCCCCCCCCTTTCTTATGCAGGTAGTCATAAGTACTCGTTTTCATAAATAATGTCTCTTCCACTACAGCGGTTCACCATCCATCACATTATTAGTAACAAGCCGCCACTACTATCACTATGTACATGAAAAGTAACCATATCCTTTAATGTGTGGAAGAGAAAAATTCCAATTTACATCGCTGCTGCTTCAGTCCAATGGCGTAGTATTTCAATTTATAAATGACAATTATGACCAGTAAGTTACGGCTTCTCTACAAGATAAAGGGAAAGCAAAAAACTAAGTATAAAATTACAATGTAGCTTTTCTAGGAATACCTAATGAATTACAACGTGTTGAACAATTTACCATTTACCACCCTTTTTTGCTTGAATATTTGTGACATTAAAGTACAGTAAAACTCGTATTAACTACAGAAAATCGATTGAATAGGTTCCATGCATTACCTGACAGCCCAACGGTGGACAGGTGTATTCCACGTCCTCCAAAATGTATCTATATTATTTGCATTCCACCAATCCTCATAGAAATTTCTATCTGCAAACTGAAGTAGTTCTCCCAGGAGATTAAAAAAGGAGTGAAAGAAGAGGTAGAACCATATCAACCACACCAAATGGTTTGGAATCTACGTGGGTGTAGAAGCAATCAAGGGAAGATTAAAAAAAAGGTTGTGCAACATACGAAAAATATTCAAAACTTATATAGCTAATTCTAAACTATAAACCTTTAAATAAGTAACCATGCTTACATGCTATTTATACGAAATTTATAGCGATGTTGAAACTATCCTCAAATGAAAGTAACTAAGAAACTTTAGCATATCACTTTTCTCGTAATATATCTAAACATACTGAAAGGTTTAATGCTAAATGCTTCATAATTTGAAAAGTACTTGAAGCACTTTCATTTTTTACTGAGCGGATTTTCTAATAAGAGATTAGAACTTAAAAAGCATTTCACATTATTACAGTGTAACAGATTTATTTAGAGAATCCGCCAAACTATGGGATCTTCTGGCCTAAATTCTGAGCTACGCTTGGAAGTAAGTGATATATCGGAGATACACCATAGTTTGGCGGATTCTCTAAATAAATCCGCTACACTGTAATAATTTGAAGTGTTTTAAAGTTGTATTCTCTTTATGCGCCAAGAGGTGCAGTATCTGTTAAGTATTTACAACGGTGAAGTGTGATCAACTAATCTCCCAAGCGAGTTGTGTTTAGCAAATTACAACATGCTTTAACGCGTTTTGAAAGCGTTTTAATTTCTTTATTTGGTGCACAATCTGTAAACAATTCAAACAATGGAGAGAATGATTATTGTGATATTTTTAAGTCATCGTACTTACAGCAAGTTTAAGTAATCTTTCGGTTGCTTTTGCCAGGTCCATATTCTGGAAAATAAAGAATAAAGTTAAGTAAATGCTGAACAATCATGTTACAAAACAAGTTTATTGATATTTTACATAAGAAATGAGCAAAGTGGTGTATCGCATGTCGTGTTCGGGCACGTAGCCAGATTTTTTTTCTTCAAGAGAAGGAATCCAAGGTGATATAGCTATGAAATATACGTTAAGTATATAAAATTATGGCTAAAATTGTGTTTATTTATGCTGAATCAAGAATTTAGTGCGGATGGTGTCCGAATTTCATAAATCCCGCCCCTAAATAAGTCTGTCAGTCTATATATAGAGCTAACTTATGATGCACTTTGTGAGATTCCAAAATATTAGTGAAACTTGGAAAAGGTTTCATGCCAACAGAGAATACAGGACAATGCAATACAAAAGGAACATTTTAAGGAGACTTTTCGTGAAAATGAGATACATTACTAACAAGATTTATTTACTAGAGAATGCTATACACTATATAGTCAATAAAATCTACTCTGATGAGGCTTTACTTGTGTAATTACAACAGGAGATATGATCCTTTAAATGAAGTTTCTAACTACCGCCAAAAGTCTTAGATTCTGAAAGAATTTACATAAATTATGAAGTAGTTCATATACAAAGTTAAAGTTTTTAAAAAAGGCGAGTGATGCGTTGACAATTGAACTACTACTTCTAGTGTTCAAGAAATATAAAATGTTCAATCATACGATGTCACCAATTTCAGTCTAAAGCAAAATTCAATTTCGCAACAATAGTTACTGTTAACTGAGTTTCTATGTGTACATAACGTGGATGAAATAAAATTTAAATATTTTATAAAGTATACAAATTATGGTACAGTTAAGTATACAAGTGGTAGAAAAGTACAACGGACGTAACTTTTAAATTAAGACAAACTATGGAACACCATCAGGAAAAGCAAAAAAGATTGCATATGGTCTTTACTGATTTGGAGAAGGCCTACGACAGAGTATCACGTCAGAAGTATGGAGATGCTTGAGGGAGAAAGGAGTGCCAGAGAAATATGTAAGGATAATCCAAGATATGTATACAAGAACTAGAACTCAGGCAAGTAGTAGTATGGGATTGACACACCAAATCTTTGTTGTGGTTGGATTACACCAGGATTCAGCCTTAAGCGTAGTCATAGACGTTATAACTCAGGATGTTAGAGATGAAACCCCCTGGTGTGTGATGTTTGCCGATGATATTGTACTATGCAATACTAATAGGGCAGAACTTGAAAGGAAAGTAGAGAGTTGGAGGAAGTCTCTGGAAGACAGAGGCCTAAAGATTAGTAGAAAGAAAACTGAGTATATTGAATTCAACTCAGAAGGAAATGGAGAAGTGATGTTGCAAGCAGAATGATTGAATAAAGTGAAAAGTTTTAAATATTTAGGCTCAACTGTTACTGGGAATGGTGATTTGGACTCTGAAATAACACACAGATTGCAAGAGGGATGGCGAAATTGGAAGAAAGTAAGTGGCGTTCTCTGCGACCACAGAATCACGGTGAAGAATAAAGGGATGATTTACAAAAAAACATTGTTTAGACCAGCAATCATGTACGGAGCAGAAACATGGCTAATAAAGAAAGCACAAGAAAAGAGATTAGATGTAACCGAAAAGAGAATGCTACGCTGGATGTGTAGTATAAGAAGAGTGAGAAATGTGATAGAGGTACAATCAAAGTTGTAGAGATATCTAAGAAGATACAAGAAGGAAGACTGCAGTGGTATGGACATGTAATGTGGAGAACAAATGACTATGTAGTCAGAAGAGTGATGGCAATGGAAGTGGAGGGCAAGAGAGGTAGAGGGCGGACAAGGAGGAAATGGATGGATACGGTTAAGAATGATCTCGGGGAGAAAGGTTTGTCAGGGGAAGAAGTTCAGGACAGGGCCTTGTGGAGAAGACTCATCAGTAACGTCGACCCCACGTAGGCGTGAAAAGACTGGGAGAAAAAAGGAGAAATTATACAAAATATGACAAGCGTGTCCCCGGTCGGTGAGTGGTAACGCTCGCTGCCTTGTAATAAAGGAATCTCGGGTTCGATTCTCGGTAGGGGCACAAGTGGTTCGCAGCCCACGTTAAACTGTAGGTCCCGTCCTTAGTAGCTTACCAGCTCGTTTAGGACGTTAAAACCAATTCAACCAACAAGTTATGACAAAAGCGCTGAAGAGAGCAGATAAGAGATGAACTGGTTAGGACGAAAAGGAAGAACCAGAATGGAACGTACATGTCAGTGTTTTCTAGTGATCATTACTTGTATAATAGGGTAGGCCGAATTTTTTTTTTCTGATATTTTTTTCTTCCGATTTGTCATCAGAAGTTGTACATTGATACCAAATAAAACCATGCCAAATATGGCCGTCCTAAAATGTTTAATTGGGCCCCTGGACCCCTAAAGGACTTTTTTTGTTTCAAAACAAGTAATAAAATATACCAGTTTCCACATTTTCAGGTTCGAGTAGTTATGAAAAGTTGTGCATTGGTACGAAATGAAGCCATGTCAAATATGATCGGTTTTGGCCGTTAAACGTTTTTGGCAGTTTACAAACTAAAATTTTCGCGGGAGCCGCGGCCCGGCTAAATATTTTTTCATCCGGCTGTTTCGGTGAACATGACATTCTACAACTTTTGCACACTACTCAAACTCAATTTATCAAAAAAAAAAAATTTTCGACCATTTTCGGCCCACCTAAAAGTTTTTTTTTTTTTTTAGATAGTTGAGTTTGAGTAAGGTGCAAAAGTTGTAGAATGTATGCTATGCTTGTTGGCCGAAACAAATCCGGAGCAAAAGATACTTAGAAAATTTTTGTTTGAAAACGGCCAAAAACGTTTGAACACCAAAAAGGGCCACATCTGACATGGCTAAATTTCGTACCAATGCACAACTTTTCATAACTACTCGAACCCCAAAATGTGGAAACTTGTATCATATTTTTATTCCTTGTTTTGCAAAAAACAATTGGGTCCTTTAGGGGTCCAGGGGCCCAGTTTAATATTGTTTTAGGACGACCACATTTGGCATGGCTTTATTTGGTACCAATGCACAACTTTTGATGAGAACTCGAACCCTTATTTAAAAAAAAACAAAAAAAAACACCCTATTGTATAAGCATGATTTTGTATAGCAACAATTTGCGTGTTTCCACTTCTAAGTATTAGTATTATACTCTAATATTCCTAGTAATGTAGTAATGGCTGTGATAATGGTAGCCGATTTCTTCATTCATGAAATAAACCTATTTAAACCTTAGGTTTAGCTGTGTCGGGGAAAATATATGAAATCCATCCCCGAATTCTCAGTAATACGATAATATTCTTAACTGAATGTATCCCGAAATCACAGAAGTAGTATACCCACTATTTCGTACTTTAGGAAACAACAAATATCACCCAAGATATTATTTGGCATCATTAATCTTCAACTAGATTCCTCGGAGATGAACAGCTCCGAGGAATCAATACAAATATTTAATTCTTCTAAATTAATGTTGAACCACGGATAATTCAACTTGAAACCCATATTTACTTTGTTGCTACAACAAATACGAGGATCTTATATGAGGATAATTGTATTACAATGTGTGGCGTGACAATCGCACTCGAAATAATGTAATCGTTCACCACAATGAGTAGCAGCAGCGTCAGTGAAATTATCACACACGCTAGCCCTACATAATTATAATCTCAATACCAGATGTCACCTTGATACTTTTTTACCCCATTGACAAAGTAGGCCTATGTTTTGCCCTTGAAAGCTAGGATAATTTATTCCTCACGTATAACTTCTTCTTGGACTAAGTTTGGTGAGTAAAACCAGATTCAGAATTCCCCAAGTATGAATTATTTAAACTGGTTAGGACATTGGTTGTGCAGAGATTGTATCCGAAAGAATTGAACTGAATATTAAGATAAATAATTCTCGTCATTATTAAGGAAGGTAAATCATATCTAGGACAAAATGTAAAACATGATCGGGATGAATAGAGAGGGTTAACCTATCTTGAAGGACTTGGCCTGCCACTTTCATGAGAACACTCGTAATATTATGAAACCTATTAAGCTTTCGCGGAAGACACCATCAATTTTACATAAGTTCAAAGAAATAACAGTTTAATTCAATATGAAAGACCCCTTTAACTTTTACCATTATTTAATTTATAGCAATGAGTTATAGTGATGATCTATGAACTAAATCCATTATAACTTTGACGGTTAACTTTAGCCTTTACGAGCCTTGTCTTCTGAGGTAAGGAATGAACGTACACGCGAAGACTTGTATTCAAGGTTTCAAAGGAATCACTCCGACAATTACTTTGCAGGACTAAGGAAAACCCTGAGGCTCACCAAAATAGAGGGTGTGAATAAGGCACGAACATATGCTAGCTTATCTCCCAGTGCAGGTCAAGTCAACGACGTTCTTCACTAGATTTCAGAGGCTTGATGGACGAAACAAAAACACTCACACACAATCAATTACATAGAATATATATTATGAAACATTAGCTATTGGTGGGAGCCATTGTCAAACAGGTAAATTGGGAAGAAAAACAGGAAGTTTTAATTTAATATTCCTGGTTAGTTTAAAGTAAATTCCGCATCCTTACCTGCTGAGTTTCTAGGCTCTTCTGCTTTTTCTACGCTCAATACAGTATCATATAGTGGAGTAAATTTATCACACTGCTACAAATCCGAAAATAGATATAAAACAAACATGATCGTAATTAAATAGATATTCGACTATACTTTGTACATTAAAATTTACTTACTGAAAAAGGAATTAAAGAATTCTTTACAGATGGGATAATCCATTGTTGGAACAAGGATAAAACAACCTGAAAGCCCACTATCACTTCTAACATACGCTTTATCAGAAACCTGGGGATAAAACAGAAAAGAAAATCATGAATTACATCCCTTCTAAAATGTTAGCTGCAATAATCATACTTAACACACAAAAGTGTAATAAGTTATCAAAATTTGCTTATTTGAAAAAAAAAATCAAATTTAATATATTTATTTTTAAGTAATGGAATTTTTGAGTACTGTACGACACAAGAACCAAAATAATTAGGAACATATACAAGCGGGGAATGACAAGGCCTGAAGTATGGAGAGAGATTTGTGTTGTGCCACTTCACTCTAGAAGAATACACGGTACAACGAAGAAAAAGTATACAGCAGAACTCTACTTGTTTGTACTTCACAGAACAAAAGAATATCCTGTTAAAACTATGGTGAAACTTACCGTTTCCTTATCCTGCTAGTTCTTGGAAAATTTAATTCGTAGCATAACGTAGGTACAACAATGTAATAATAAATATCTTTTAAATTTAGATTATCAGGATACTGAACAATTTTCTCCGTGTGTCCGTTACCTACAACGTCACCATTTAGCAGATCATCGGTTGAATCTGAAGAACAAAAGAAGTGGTACTTCAGTAAATGTTTCAAAGAAGCGTTACACAAACTAAATAAACTTGAGATATTAATAATTGTTACTTCTGTTTCAAGTTACTTATAATTTAGAGTTGATTATGTTTCTATATAGTTTAATTTTAGAAATTTTGGTATCATTACGTATTACCATTTTACATTTACAAAAATCCTATTTCGACATGTTACTAATGAAAGCATATTCCCAGGCGGTGCAGGTCCGTAGATACCTTCTTCAACCACAGACGACACATGTACACTCCGATTCATAAAAATCAGTCAATGAGAACAATTTCTAAGTCCTATAATTTGTACACCATGATATTCGCTATAGATTTAAAATTAACGTCTCATTCTTTGTGCTTGGCACGTGTATTGGCTTGATGCTGCCAGATTTTTGAACTTTTTGACTTTGAAAATGTTTTTCCATCAACCATTTTCTATAAATCTGAGTAACATTCTAAATATTTTTATTGCATCGTATACTTGGCTACACTGATGCATTGTAGTGAAGTGCATAGTGCACTACTCGAAGTTGCAATCCTGAGTAGAAACAATATCCGAATGGAATCACAACACGAATCGGATTCCAAATAGTTTCGTAGTTGGGAATCTCAGAAATACTTCCGGGGGAGGGGGGGATATGTGCCAACATCCCCTCAACAAGGTAAGTACAGAGAAACTTTTTTGTCTGCTACTGTGGGCAGAAAAGTGTCTATTCAGTTTGACTTGTAATTTAGCCGGGATTTCCTTACTTTGTTGTAATGTTTCACTTTCTGTAATAGATTTTTGAAATTATTATGCAGCTAATCTTACAATTTTAATATTCGGTTTCATTCTCGCAATATTTTTTTTTTAACAATTAGAGAAATAGAATTTGAGCTAGTTTCTTAGAAACGGTTTGTAACAAAATTATGAAAGAGGAACTAAGTTACTTTCGAAATTGGACAGAAAAATTAGTCACTGGAATCGCGAGGAAATGAATCGCCGGTCTTCTGATTGCCGGTCGGACGATCATCCAATTAATCTACCAGGCGACACAACCAAATTTTGTGTATTTGAATTTGACCCACGAGTAGTCACTAAAAGTACATAAAATAAGCAGGCAAAAAAGCTTTACAAAATGTAGTAAATAGGCATTAAAATCTGGTTTTAAGATGAGCGATAATATATACATGGTGTCTGCAAATACACAGCAATATTTCAAGAGTAAATTCCTCATAGTACAAAGATGAAAATCGATTACGTTCAACTTAGTCCAAAAAAAAATGCGTAATTTCTGAGCTAGACACCCAAAGGTATCGTAACATCGTCACAAATGACGTACTATGGCGACAGTAATGACGTAAGCCGTGTCGACTTAGCAAATGATAGTTTTACCCAAAGGCTGTATTTGGGTAATGATTATGATTCAGAAGCGCATCTTACAAGAGATTCCTCAGAAGAGCATGGAATTGACAATGAGGAGTTGACAAGCACTCTTCCTTCATAAATTGTGTTCGAACACATTCTTTTGATACAACTTCGACTATTATTTGCTAAGCCAACACATCTACCGACATTATCCGAGGTTACCGAAAAATATAAAGTTTTATGGCTCAACCAATCCTCCTCTAATACGTCACTTCCGGGAGGCCAAGACAGACCATCAACTATACGGTGGGAAGTATGAAATGTGCATTTCTATATCGCAATTTATAGAATTTTCTTTCCTACTTTTAATGTAAATAGATAAATATGGGTAGTAAATGTTATGTTCTATTTTGTGAAGCAAGTTCAATAAAAGGACAAAAAAATAATTTATTCTCTTTGCTTAAATGTTAACTTACTACATCGTGGAAAAAGTTAACACCAAGTTAAAGCTTAATAATTTCCCCTTGTACTAGAGAAAGTAAATATACAAGTATTGCTTTTGTTTGGTGGCATTCTAGCTAATATGTTTAATGTAGTTCACGTATCATTACTGAAATACACACACTTGTGTACGTGTAATGGTGTCAAGTACATTTGAATTTCATTTATAACCTTTAGACATCTTTGATTCAAGCCAAAGAAACACATTCCTCACTATCAACGCGGTTTGAGTGTAGCTTGCACCTAACAGCTCAGTTGGAGTTTCTCTTATATAAGCATAAATTTAGCTACTATTTGTAACTTTAACTAATCTAATATTACAATAACCTGAAATCAGTTATGTATAAATAAAGAATCGATTCTGAATCATTCTCGTTCAATGTAGTCAATTTGGATCGTTCCAATCATTGCAAAGTGCAAGCATTCTCAGTCAGTCAATTAACGCAAATATAGTTTTGTGTTAAAAGTAGTTCTCACGTATGTTTAGGCAATATACATAATGTTAAGGATGGACTTTACATACTCCCTGGTCGACAAACCATTATCACAAGAATACTTTTGAATCCGATTCATAAAGAAGTAAATCATGAACCCAATAAACGACGACTTCATTAATTAATTTTAGTTTAGATAAACTAATGAAACCCAACCTTTGCTGTTTTGGACCATCTGGGAGCTAATACAGATTAGCGAGTACATGGTTCACACGTTCCACTCTGAACAATTATATGAACCTAGCCTAAGATATGGTGACAGAATGATGTGGGAGAGTATCTTCAGTCCAACCTATTTAGTGATGTAATATTATTAACTTTCTGAAACATTTTGCCACATCTACAACAACTTCGTAATCAACTACATTTTGATTACTATTTTTCTGCCTGTAGGATAACGTATAAATTGTGAATTTATTTTTAAATAGCTACTTAATTATTTAATTAATAAAACTTTTACATGCAATATTACTGTTGAAAATTGTTTTCATAATTTCATTGGAAGCAGTTTAACAAATATATAACTTTCTATCAATAGAAAGCTTTAATTCGATATTACTACTACATAATCCTTACACGTTCAGAAATTCATTAAACTGATATGATTATATGAATTTATGACAATTGTGTAACATTCCAGTAGAAAAACATTTAACATACACAGATTTTATTTCCAAGTGTCTTGATATGTATGTGGCCTATTTAGCCTCATATTTTCACAGAAAATGCGTGAACAAATTACTAAAAATTATCCCATGGAACACTGCATGGCCTTCTGTTGGTGACGTAATTTTTGAGCCGTTAGGCCTTATCTAGGTGGCCTTGCATTATCTCGAGATATTACGTCATTTCTGATGATGCTGCGCCAGTCGTTCCGAAACTACGCACTTTTTGACCAAGATGAACATACCATGTTTTCTCTTTCGTACTAGTGCACAATTCAATCCTGAATTATACCGTTTATTTACAAAACACCCATATATTTCTTTTCACTTCACTGCCATTACGGTTTGAAGCAATATTTCATGAGTCGAAGTTCTAGTACATCTGTAACATCACTTCTTTCATTTTAATCCATACGGAAATAATTCCAAATCTTCACAATGGATTTTTCTCCTCCTTTCTGACAGAATATTACAGGAAAATTGCCTCTCAACATCGCATGGTATAAGCGATATAAACAGACCAAATACTACAAGTTTCAGAATTTTTATATTATATTGATTAATCTCTGCTAAAAACTGTTTGATATTGTGACTGAAAGAGGAAACGTACAAACGAAAGAAATGACAAAGTGATTAAAACAACAATTTGTCCATTAAATACTAGCAACAAGTACCTCCTTTACCGCCCTCAAAATTTTTAAGCAGCTTCTACACATAACCCTGACTACAGTTTTAAGGTCGAGAACTACCTACTAAAATTGTTGCAACGAAGCACTGAGAACAGAAATCAGTACAGAGAATTTTCAAATTCTTGTGAACAGTTAACTGAGTGAGGACTGTTTTCGTCAATTCATACGGGAGTTCAACTATAAATAATGTTAGGGAGTCACGTACAAACTAAGAAATATTTCGGAATTAAAAAAAAGTCCCATCAGAGTCAAACTCTTTGGAACGGGCTTGGGAGTAACAATTTTTCCATCAATTCTGAACACATGATAATTTGCAATCTATTGGAAAAGCACTACTTGTTTCAACATACTTATTCCAGTCACTGTCAGATAAATCCACAACCACCTTCTACCACACACAACAAGTAATGCTGGAAGATTGATACTACGCTAAATTCAACTTCTTTCCTTCTGGCAGTATGAAAGTCCTCGAAATTAAAGTAAGCAGGTTTCCTGATCCGATCTTTACTTAAACTAACACACTCACTTTTTACTTTCCTTCACCCTTGCCTTGAGTTTGGTTCTTGAGGGAATTTAGGTATGATTCATTCATCACCGGTTGGTGATTTGGAGAGATTAAGAAGTTGAGATTTTCAACCAACTTTGTGATGTATTAAATACAAAAGAAATGTTAACTTAAATAAATAACAAAAAAGGCATTTACAGAGATAACTTGTACTCTACTCACCGAAAAAAAATCGTTTCCAACAAAGGAAAATAGGCACTATAAGCAAATACACCATTTAAAAAAAAATAATTGGTATTTTTTGCTGTTGTTTATCTGTGTAAGTAGAATTCTATTTTGTTCATTTCTGTACAATATAATCTTTTATTGTAGATTGTAATGCTTACCTGTGCAACCTACACTAGAAGTTAAATAAATATGAAACTGAAATTAAATTGAGCAACTTTTCAGTTTATTTTAAACACACATATACTGTTTGTACAAAATCAATAAAATCTAAGTTAGATTGGTAGTTTATTAATGACGGCTTTTTAAGTCAGGCAGAGTTCAATAACTACTAATTAGTCCCCAAGAAGTATCGGATATTCAGCGCTAATGATGTTACTCTCTAGTGTACCTCATATATTAAGGACATTCAAAGCACATTCTAAGCTTCTACTACGAGATTTGTTTACATGATATCTGACTGTACTATGATACCTTCATATAACCCAGTTCGTTACACATAACCATATTTGATTACTTGGCCACACACTTATTTTCGTATAGAATTTAAATCTCAATTTATAAAACATACATCAGACTTCTTTCAGAAACACTCATATACTATATCGACACGTAATATAATATCCGAAGCTAATACTTTGACTGTATTCCTCTAGCTAGACGATAACGCCTAAGCTACTTAAAACCTTAGAGAATATATACAGTGTACACCTGAAATAATGGCGCAAAATTCGGGAGGTGATTAGTTACATCAAAACAAGAAAAGTTACTTTGAAGAAATCTCGAAACATGCGTAGTTTGGGAGCTACAGGAGCTCAAGTTAAGGCAGCATCGTCAGAAATGACGCAATAGCTCAAAAATAGCGGTGTCTGCTATTTAAGCTATCTTTATGATTGGCGAATACAGTTTAGAGGTAATTTCTACGCTTGCCATTTAATTCCTTCACAATCAAATTCTTACATTGCGAAACCTGTTGATGTGGCACTCCCCCAATCATAAACATTGCTCAAACAGGTGTATCGGGTACTACTTCGATTGTGATTTGCTATGCCGACACCACGTACGTCATTATGTATTGAGATATGACGTCATTTGTGACGATACCGTCATCACTGAGCGCCTGTAGCTCCGAAACTACGCAGGTTCCGAAATTTCTTCAAAGGACCTTTCTTCTTGTTTTGATGTAAAAAGATACCTCCCCAAGTTCGCGCAATTATTTGAAGGAACGCACTGTATATAAAACAGATGAAAATATTTCTTTAAATATTGCCCATCGAGTATTTATATACAAAGAGAATATTCCTAAGTCACGGCATTCCTAAATATTTAACCATCTAACAATTTCACTTTCCCCTCTTGAATCCTTGCCGATCACCCTAACCTCTAATCCAACTTCTCATCAACATACTCCTTACCTGACCTAATCTAACTAGATCGAATATCTCAACCTAAAACACAATAATCTAAGAAACCACCTCATCATTAACACAATTTGTTAAGTACCCATACCTAATTATTCTTTCCCTAAACACTAGTTACTAGTTTTTTCCACAAGGAAATACAACTACTTACTGAAATTATGCATTGTTAAACTTTGTCTTCGCAAATGCTTCTTCTTCATTAACATTTCCCGATTATTCCGACACCACATGTTTACTTGTACATACGACCAGAGTTTCAGGAATAAAACACAGTACATGCCGCAAACTGTTGAGGCTCCAACTGAAATGAGAAAGATTTTAATAAAGATTCGTACGTTTAACATTTTTCGTTGTGTCAGTGAGTTCTTCTTGAAGTTAGATTGTTTTGCTATCACTGCGTCCAACTGATTTAAATAATATAACTCACAACACAGAAAATACCGTCCCTTACTTTTGATCCTATTCATGCTATTATTGCATATCTTACAATGAATTACTTGTAACATCTGAGAACTTTGGTGGAAACCAGAGAGTTCGGATGTGAGATTAGAGAAATTTGCAATGTCGGAATATTGAATAATACTATATGATAAATTCGCTAAGCATTCTCAAATTTAAAGTACCTTACAAACCGGAAAAAACATTTATATTCCGAAATTCCTGGTCTGTCACTCAATGTTCTTCCACAATTACGTATAATGTGTAGTTGATAAAATAATATGGGAAAAGTTATGTTTAGTGAGGTAGGGGGAGCTGGACCATATTGACTCATCAAATGTTTTAAAAAGACGAAACTGAATCGCAGCAAGTAAATGAGAATTTTAGAGAGCGAAGACTTTTATTCCTTTGAAGGATTTAGTATCTCTTACAGCACTTCTTTACAGAGCACACATCATTCACTGATTTATATTCATTTTATTTGGCACATTTTTAGGCCCCAACGAGCACACTGTTCACTTGAAGGGGCAATACATATAATTTGTTACATTTGTCAGTGACAGTGTTATTGTTTTCATTGTAATACATACAATCATTACATTTTGTCATTTCATTGTTTGTAACTGTTAGTCAAGTAGTATTTCAGGCTATTTTTACCATATTTTGTTGTATTTATTGAGTGATGGTATAATTGATTTTTCTCCTAGTTTTATACTGGTGATAATCCATATTTTTTGTGAGGTTTATGTCTACGTGGACTTTATTATTGAGAATTTGGAGCACAAAAATTGCTGATTTTTGGTATAATTCTTTTTCTAATAGCAGTACTCCTGTTTCCTTGAACAAATCTTTTGATGAGCACTGTGGATGATAATTAAATAGCATTTAATTGCTCTTTTATGTAAGGTATATATTGTATTCTGTAATCATCTTGAACTTTGAACCCAGATAATTGACAGATATGAGAGCTGAGAATGAAAATAGGCGTAATATATTTCTTTGCGTTTTGTGGGCGGTATTTTGCATTTCACTTTGTAAAGTAAGTCTATTTTTTTAACAATAGATGTGATATGGCTTTCCCAATCGATGTTTTCTTGAATCATTAAACCAAGGTAATTAATTTGTTGTATTTTTTGTATCAGAAAATTATCGTACTTGGGTTCGTCGAATTAAATTTTGTTGTTGTCTGTTTTATGGAAGATTATAAAATTTGTTTTTGAGTTATTTATTGTTAGTTTATTAATTTTTGTCCATTTTACTATTTTCTCTAGATCTTGTGTCATTCTTATCCTTAACTCATCTACTGTGTTTGCTGTATAAAATATTGCCATGTCGTCAGCATATACGATTAGCTTTACATTTAAGTTAACGTTACCTATATTGTTTACATATATAAGAAATAATAACAGTCCTAATATCGAACCTTGTGGCACACCATATTTAACCTCTGACTACTTTTACTATTATTAATTTCCACAAATTGTTTTCTGTTAGTTAAAAAGTCTCTGATCCAATTCAGCGGTGTCCCTCTTATTCCGATGTCATTCAGCTTTGGTAATATCATCTTATGGTCAACTGTGTCGAAGGTCAATGAAAAGTCCGCTTGATAGCATCTAGGGATTCCTCTAAGTAGAGGATTACATTTGTTAATGCTGTCAGTGTTTGAATTTCGCGTAAAGGCGAATTGGTTTCTATAAAAGTAATTTGTCTTATTTAGATATTGAATTAAGTTTTCATAGATCCATTTTCCATTACCTTGCTTATTGCTGGTAGAATGGAGATTGGCCTATAACTGTCCAGGCTATACTCGTTACCTCATTTGTGTACTGGAACTCTTCTAGCTAATTTACATTTCGGGGGTACTCTTTTTTCTTCTACTGACATTTAATACATTAAGTAAGTAGGTGTGTATGCTTCCTAATGTTTCCTTTAATACTTTCATTGTTATTTTTCCCGTTGTTGAGTTTTCTGTTTTTAATTAATTTATGAGTGTGATTAGTTCTCTTTGTGTTATCGGTCTGAGAAATAAAGTTTTGTGGGTTGGTTTCTGAATACTGTGTTTTCTCAACGTTGACCTGATTGTTCTTTATTAGATTTTCTGCTACGTTAGTAAAGTAGTTGTTCAGTTTTTCAGGTACTTCATTCTTTTTGAGCTGCTCCTTTCTATACTATTATTGTATTGTTGAACACCATTATTCCCTATTTCTTTAATGATGTTCCAAAACTTTTCTGGGTTGTCTATTACTTTGCTTAGTTTATCCGGTAATACTGATTTTTGAGATCCCTCCTCATTGTAGTGATTCAGTTTCTCAATCTCCTATATTCTTCTCTTATGTACATGTTGCTTGAGTTAAACTTTAGTTTTTTTAAATATAAGTCTTTCCTTTTTATTAATGCCAGTAATACTTTTGTTATCCAACAATCTTTTTTTCCATACCCCGATTTTTCACTTTTATATTCTGTGTTACTTGCTGCTGACTTAGCTTTATTACTGATTCTAAATAATTTGTGAACTCATTGTAATCACTTTCTACTGTGAAACTACTGTTGCTGAATTGGTATTCTTGTACAAACTTGTTTAGTTTTGAAAAATTGATCCTACTCTTTTGGTAAGTTGTTTTTAAGTAATTTTTGTTATCTTTTACTTGGGTATTAGGAGCATTGTTATTTAATTTAAAGTCTGTAATTAGTATACTATGGTCACTTATATCGTTTACTATATTGTAGTTGTGAACTCTACCATTTATGTTGGAGATTAATACATGATCAATTAAGATTTTGGATGTGTCTGTGATTCTTGTTGGACATTTTGTGTTTATTTGTGTGATATCATGTGTTTGGCAAAGTAGGTGATAAAAGTTTGTCTCTGGTTCTTTATCTTTTAGCGTGTCTATATTAAAATCTCCTACAATTACAACTCTCTTCTGCTTTAGATTATGTAGTTGGGCCTCTAGTTCTTTTAGAAATATCTCTGTGTTGTTTTTGTGTGGATGGTATGTAGCTATAATTTCTATTTTGTGGTTATTTATGCAAGCGCTCATATGTAGTATACTCTGTAAGCTAGTATTCATGCTTTTTAGAGAACTGCTCCACTTATTATTCATATATATAGCTACCCCTCCACCTCTACTGCTATCTCTACAACTGTAATAAGTATGATAATTGTTTAATTTATAGTTTGGTATCTCTTGAGAGTAAATCAAAACTTTAGATAACACAATGAGATCAACTCCCTCTACCCTATTAACCAATAATTCTAATTCGTTTATTTGTTTTATATGCTCCTAGCATTAATATACAATATCTTAAAATCTACTGACAACTGTGAGTAACCTCGAATTTTCTCATCATGTAATACAATATAATCTTCTAAAATTTCACAATAAGTTTTTTCCTTTATCATGTTATCGTCGTTAGTTAACGATCTTCTTTGTTCTTTCTTCTTTTCACTTGAGCTTCAACAAGTCCTTTTCCGAGTGTATTCTTATTATCGGAGAACCGTCTGTTTTCCTTGCGAGAACTTTGCAGGCAAGCGTCCACACATACTTAATGGTTGGTTTCATGTCCCTTGCTTTCTTGTAAAGGGTTCTGTAATAGGGTGTGAGGTGATCATTGATATATAGGGTAGTTGGTGTTTCCTAGGTCATTGATGTTAATTTGGGTTGAGTTTTCTTGGCTTGCATCACTTCTTCCATCTATTCAAGAATTTTACAATTATTAGTTGACTTGTCCGCGTACTTACTGGGAAGTCTATGTGCTACATCAATATCCTCCTTTTTTTATTTTCAGTTTGAGAGCATCACCTAGCTTTTCCACCACTTGGTAGATGTTCTCGTCCTTGTATTTCATGTGCTTCTATGTTATTTCGTCTAGTGTACTTGTTCGTTTCTTCTATTTCAGTGGTGCCCTTCTTTGTTGCTTCTTGTAACTCAGTTCTCAAAATCTGCACTTCCGTACGTAATTTCTCAATTTACTTTCAACTGATCACGAGAGTTTGGAGGTGGAACTATCCATTAATAATTTAAAAACAAAGCTGAAAGCTCTTCCTTTCACTCCAAGGCAGCATATTCCTCTTTGGAGAAAAGCTCGTTGGAATGATATTAACCGCACTCTTTCTCTTTTCCCATGGTGTATACCTGAAAACTTAGCTCTACGACCTCAAGATAGGCAGATATTCAAGATGATGTCCTCTGTCCATCTCTGAGCCTTGCCGATGTAATTCATCTTCAGCCTCAGAGTGGTAATGGTGATGCTTCTTCCCCTCGCCATGATATTTTTGTTTGAGATTATCTTCTGTACATCCCTCTACTAACTACAAGGCAACAGTACTAGTTTTTATCCGCCTCGGAATATTTCCGGTACCCACCATATCTGGTCGCTATTCCATTATCCGCCATCTGGGGAGGCGCCTGGTGGGAGACCAATAACTCCACAATTTAATAATAATGGGAGATGTAAATTACGATCTGTTGTTGTCTAAAGACAATATGTTAAAATTTAAAAACATTGACCATTCTTTAAATCTCTCGTTCTGTCCATTCGAAGCCACTCACAAAACTGATACAAGTGAATCCTGGATTGATCATATTCTAGTATCAGATATGTTAAAAGTCAGGAATGTAGGACAAATTCCAGTGCCAGGCATAAGCAAACATGACTTACTACATTTAACGTATTCCGTGAAACAAATATGACTCACGAATAATAAAACGAAGGGATATAAATCACACAAAAGAAAACGCCTTATTTGCAGATGTGAATTCATTGCCGTGGTATCTAATTTACTGTGTCCCATCGGTAGATCTCTCTAACTCTTTCGTACACCATGTGTACAAGAAACACGCCCTATTGAAAGCCAAATGTGTGTATAGGCACTCCAACCCCTGGATTAACATTAACATTCTATCTATAATGACGTTGCGGGATTCAGCGTACAGAAGCTATAGGAGAGCAGTGAAACACAACCTCAATAAATTAAGAAAAGCAGGTAGAGTATCGTAAGCTGAGAAACCGTTGTAATCAAGACATTTGAAAAGCTAAAATTGAATTCGCCAAAGGACTCCTCAACCACACATCACAACCGAGAGAGCTTTGGTATAAGCTTAAACTTTTGGGAATCGGTGTTAAAACAAAAAACCTTGTTTTATCTCAAATACCATTAAACACTATTAACGAACAGTTGTGCTAACACGTCAAAACTAGACACTATACACAAAATGAAAACATTACATACTATCCAAACATCATCACCCCAAATATATTATTTTAATAAGCACCAAGTTACAGAACCGGATGTAATAAAAGCAATACAAAGTATCAAATCATCTGCCCCTGGAGCCGATGAACCATCCATTTTACTTATCAAAAAAATACTTCTCTGTTTAAAAGATGTTATTGTGCATATCTTCAATACTCTTTTTATTGTGCATATCTTCAATACTCTATCACATGGCGAATTTCCATCGGTCTGGAAGATGTCATAATTCGTCCATTGCCTAAAACTTCAAACCCAATAACGACAGAGGACCCTCGCCCCATTAGTATTTTTCCTGCGCTTTCCAAGGCTCTAGAACACATTGTCCACGCTCAATTAACACGGTTCTTTGAAGCAAATAGCATTCTAAACTCTTTCCAATCAGGATTTAGATCTCACTATAGTACGTGCACAGCTCTAATTAATACCACAGATGACATTCGTTCTGCAATGGATAATCGTCATATCACCCTACTCTCACTTCTTGATTTTAGTAAAGCATTCCAAACTATAGACCATGAAATTCTGAATGCTAAACTTTCTTCTTTCTATAACTTCTCAGCGTTAGCCCTATCATGGTTCAGATCCTATTTCTCAAATAGAAAACAAAGGCTTATCACCAGCGACACACATTCAAACTGGATACCTGATCGATGTGGTGTCCCACAAGGCAGTATTTTAGGACCGCTTCTTTATGAAGTTTTTTTGACTATAGTTGGCAACATGGTAATTATACATTACACTCAAGGACAAACTACGTCAAGAATTCTAAATTCTCCTTTCAAAGGACATGTACTTACTCCCTTCCATACGAACCTACCATTCTTCCCCTTCGACTTAGAAGTTGGAAATGACACCAATAATACGATAAAAACGTATTAATTTCGCTGACCAGATGTTCCTTGCTAAGTAGCATGATACATAATAAAAAATAGAGTCTAAGTTGAAGCTACTACCTTGGTGCGACTGAGAAAAGACTTCAGTCAGGTTCAGGATGATTGGCTGCTTGCATCGAGCCGAGAAGTTCCCGAAAATGCAAAACCAAGGATCGACCATTAGTGCTACAGCCGCTCGATAACATTTTCTGTGAATCTGAATGTACGTTATGAGCAATTATTCTAATATATTATAATGATTTTCAATGATTACGGATTGCAAATTATAATTAAACCTTTTGGCATGAGTGAGGATGGTAGCTGCCATTAAAACACATTTCTTAAATGAGTACCAAAGACATCTTTGGGAACAACATAGGTTTTCGTCTTTGAGTACATGTTTTCAGTCTGTTAGGTTTGCTTTTATGGGAAACTTATTTAATTTTTAATTTGCATTTAACTTGAGTGGTAAAATGGTGAATTGGAAAAGTTACGAAGTGTGCACAGAAATATATAATGTAAATCACAAGAAATTCATTAAATATACCACTCAGATGAAATGCTTAAGTGCGTAATTTTCATGATTTATTCAGGAATGTCTTATATAAGATTACATTCTCCATCATATTCCATTATGAGATGCTTAGCTATATCAATCACATCTTACATTTAAACTTTTCTTTCGACGGACGAGTGCTATTGCATTTACTTTTCCGTGTGCTGTTGTGAATTAATCCATGGTGACATCAGTAGTGAATAGTGATAACTATAAGATTCTGCTTCTTCCATTCGATTAAATATTTGTTTGAATAATGTGCTGCAACTCTTTATCCCTTCACGTTTCTGACTTCGGCAGACCGGCCGGCAAGTAAGGGAACAGAAACTAGTCCTAACAACAATACCATTGTTCAGACTCTACAAACTCTCTCCAATCCCGAAAACACTCAGTTTCAGTTTTGCATTCTTGAATACAAAATAGTATCAGTAAAGTCTGATATTAAATAAGATGGTAGACCCCAAGGTTACTTTATCCTACCCCTATATAGAAAATCCTTAACAGACCTAAGTAGCTGAATCTCTAAGTTCAAGAATATTTTCAAATACGATAAGAGAAAAAATAATAACAATGACGTTGATTCTGGAATATGGGTTCCTCTTCACAGATGTCATGCAGATATTTAAAACATTTATAAATTAAATACAAAAAACAAACAGTTTATTAGTACTTTAAATTTTCTTACATTTTGTAAACTGATATAAACGAATTTATAACAAAATAGATTAATTTTCTATTAGCTTCCAAATGAAATGCAACTATAATTATTACTACTACAAGTTTTCACTTAAAACGCTATATTAAATTTTATATGTTGAACGTTCAAAGTGCTTCCTTTCTTCAAATTTCACTTATTGATTTGACTGTTCTGTTTATATACAATGAACAAAAATATTCCAGAAGTGAGCACGCAAAAGTTAAATAAATAAGTAAAGAATAAAACACAAGATCTCTCTTGATACGAGATGGAAAACTGCTGCGAGACGTAATGGGAGATTCCCTAGCTCTGGTTGTCATATTTCAGATGTATCTGGTCTCTCTCCCTAAACTGCTTCAGTGTGTTCTGTTATTCCAGCGACTGTACAAACAGATTTGTGCATATTATGCTCATCTCAGATCTTCGTACAACTGATTATGTATACTTCAGTTCCTAAAGGTTCTTCTGCATCTCCGATTAATCCACCTGATACAAGGTAGAAACCAGGGGCCTATAGACAATTCACGGCGACGTACTGTACTCGAAGAACATTCTGGTTGTGTTTGCTCGATAGATTTCCTTTTTCTTGTGCGTTGAATTGGTTTGTCCAATTACGAAAAAGAGCTAGCCTCTTCGCCAGAATGCATTTGACAAGGAGATTCTTCTCTAGATCAAAGACTATTATCACAGCTGCCCAATGACACAGGTCTTGAATATGGCTTCTGTCTTTGGTGACTGGGTGGATCTTGAGTGCCCTGACGGTAGTTCCAACTGTTCTTCCTCCACACTTCTGATAGTCCTATGATGTCCCACTTAATCCTTGTTAGTTCATTCTGCAATTCTTCTAATTTGTCCTCTCCTGGAAGTGACTGACAGTTTCGAGTCGCCACGTATAGGTCCTTTCGAATTGCCGTGTCGGTGTCCTGGCAGTCTACAGTCCAAACCCGGACATTTTGACTGACTTCCTGCAGGACTGACCGCTGTCGTTGCCAGCTGCATTCCGTCCTCCGGGCAATGAGGACCTCCGAGGTTGTTTCCTTACTTGTACCATCATGTGTACAGAAAGGAGGGGTGCAGACATTTGATTCACCACGCTGTCTGCTAATGCGGGTTTGCTTTAAGCCTTAGCAAGAGGAATTTTAAGGGGTCTCCTTCCAGTTAGTGGTAGAAGCCTTTTGGGAAGCCTCTCTCTCTCATTAAATTAAATTGCTTCAAGCAACAGTACCAGGTTTTTATTTCGACGCCCTACTTAACTGCTAGAGTAACATCTCGTTACTCTAGGCCAGGTTTATAAAAACTGGGTGTCGCCTCACCCGTTGTGCAGAAGCCCGGGTTCCCCAAGTAGGCACTTCAGTTAATGACGTCAGATGGAACAAAGATTACACGCCCTGATCTTCGGAGTAAGTGTTTCATGGGAATTTGAGCAGCCGGATAGTAAATACTAAATATTGGAATACATATCGTCTTTTACTGAATTAGATATCGTCTTTTACATATCATCCTTTTACATAATATCCGATAGGATGATATATATATATATATATATATATATATATATATATATATATATATATATAACCAGAATTAATATTTCATGCCTTGAAGTAAAAATGAACACAAATGAAGAAACAATATGAATGTAACCATTTTGTTATTCCAAAGTGAACGTGTGGAAATGTTAACAATTTTGTGCGGAAAAGAGAGTTTCACGAAATTTGGCTAATTTGTAAAATCATTTCGCACATATATATTTGTAGATATCCGTACGCACGTGGTATATGCCACGAAAAATTGTACAGAAAAAATGGAGAAAGATATGTACGGTTTTAATATAATTTACCGGCTTAAAATCGTAACACATTTTTCCGCACAAAATTGTTAACGTTTCAACACGATCTTGTTTGGTATAATAAATGTTTTACAATTATATTTTCCCTTCATTTGCATTCACGAGACTATCACCACTACTACTCTAATTTTACAACAGAATATATGATTCTAAAAGCAAAAGGACAAAAAGGGACTAACATAGGAAGACTTGATCCTACTGTTCGGAAAGTGGATGACAGATTTGTTAGGGGACGGTATACTGTAGATGCATTACAAATTAACATCGATGTCTTAGTAGAAGTCTGGGTTCATATAGGCCTACAGGTTAACGTGGAGAAAATAGAATTCATGATAAAACGCGAAAAATGGATTATGAAGAAAACAAATATAAAAGTTAAGATAGAGATCATAGAGAAAGTAATCTTTAAATAATTTAGAGCCAATGAATGAAACAAAAACGAGGTCACGGGATGAAATAAATGTCATATAGCATCATAAGAGTATGGTTATTTGATTTGAGATGACTAGATTTTTGTTTGACGTGATGAATTTCATGAATTGCAAACATATAACTGATTGGCAGAACTAATCATCCTTACCCAAACATGGCGACTGGATCTATTTCCATTTCTCGACAAATTACATTAATAATTTTGAATAATTAAATTTGGATATTTTAACTACTTCCATTGCTTAAATACTTCACAGTATGGGAGCACCAAGCCACCGTAGCTCAGTGGTAGAGCGTTGGCGTAGCATTCTGGAGGTCGTGAGTTCGGGAGGTTGTAACTTTGGTTGTTTATACGAAAGATGAAAGATCTAGATCTCGTTTTAAAGGAAGCTTTATTGTTAAAAACTTTTGTAATACTTGTCATCACGCTACGTGCAACGTAGAGAGAGACAGGACTGGAAATGTTATGTAATGTTACGTACGGCAGCCATATTGGAATGGCTGCCATTTTGAAGGTGTTCATGTGCTCAGATTTTGTCCAATTTTGAATATGTTATACAGCACTTTTGGACTTGCCTCAAAACCATTTAAATCACTTCTGTTGCAATTTGTTTCAGGTTCGACCCTTTTCTCTCGTATATTATTCCTACTAGCGTATGAGATTGACTGAGAAAACAAAATGCTTTGCAAAATATCAAACAGATTATATTTGAGAAATAAAGTATATGTGATTGTCGAACTACAAGATTTGTAAAGTAGAACTTTCCACTTCGAAATTCGCGTTTCACAGCTGAGGCATGGCGAAATATAATATAGCGTGAGTCTCCCTTTCTGGGTCTAACTACTGACAGTGTTCGATTTGTATGTGAGTGTGTAATGGTGGGATTTTTTCTTTATCGAGAAATTGCACAAATTGTAAACATTGTATAATAAGGGTTAATCCAGTGACCATATATTATGAGTGTAAGAATGCTTCTATGCGTATTAGAAAACTAGGAGAAGAAAAATTACAACTGATACCCTTTAGATTGCTTTTGTAACAACTTAACTTTTCATATCGTAATGTGTACAGTGCAGTATATATTAAGATACTTACTCAAACTAAACCCAGAGCTTTTCAAATTAATGGCTACCATTGGCATTAGCACCATCAATATTAAGTTGATTATATGAGCCAGCATTCCTGTTTTATTAGAAATTATTTCCTGAAAAGATATAAAATTCATATTCGTAATCACTGTTTTGTGAGGATCATAATTGTATGTACAATTCTTAAGTCTCATTCTAATATTACATTTAAAATATACGTACAGTACATGAGACACATTCAATTCTCTCTGTCTCATGGATTGCAACAAACAAACTAGTTTTAATATCAACATTTTATCGAAAAATTAAATAATTGTAAAACAGTTGACGTTACACTTTCAAAACATGGCGATTAGAATGTAAACACCTTATTTCTATTTTTATTTCATTCTTGTAATATACTTAATCTTTTACACTTTATTTCTATTTTTAAGTACACGTGATCAATAAAAAAAATAAACACAATAAATTCGTTGATCACCTGAAGAAGCCTTCCGGAGGAAAAAGAAAACTACTTAACACGATCATTCCTACAGTTAAGGAGAGGAGAATAAGAACTTATTTTTTATATTAAATAAGAGTTAACAGTGAACATTAAATGTAAGTCACAGTTTCGGAATAAGAAACACTATTAAAATGATTTTCATTCGCATTAAGTGTGCTTATCATTTCCTGAAGAATCAGTATTACTCTCAGAACACTTTTCGTAAGCTATGTTCAACAACATTGATCTTAAAATTATTATATTTGAAATGGAGATGATTATTTAAAGCACTGACTGTGATAAACATAGCAAGTCTCACAAGATTATAACAACTAATTTACTAACATTTTTTCTATAAATCTTTTAAAAATAATATTTAGATTTATTTCGGGTATAATAGACATTACAGCATGGGATGCCCAAACATGTCACCCAGGATAATGTTAATTACATGCAAGAATCATAATATACAAGCATGCAGTAAAAAACAATACAATAACAAAATACATGCCACACAATTAAAAACCGTACATTTTGAGAATAAAGATATTAAAATATCAGTATGAATTACAAATTAATTTCAAGTATGATTAACATAATTAAAAAAAATAATTAAAAAACTATTTAGATGTCCAGAAAGTTTACAAGTTCATTGTATACCATAATAAAATTGTGAAAGATATCAATATTATGATTATATTTATAATTTTAGCACATCGTAAGGTACAAGAAATATCACATTTGTTAAATAAGAAGTAAAATTTCTTAAACCATAGCTTGGAACTTTACATTTAATGCTACTGTACCATGGTACGGATACATGTAAAACAGAATAAAAAAATTAATATAGGTTATCGTGCGTCGAACAACTAGTTTCAAACTAAAATATTTTCTCAGGTCTTGATTCAATAAATCGTATAATTTTTAATTTCAATTTAAATCAAGGCAGAATGCTGTTGTGTAGTGTTTCATATTATATTTACGATATATTTCCTATCATAATTCCATATTATGCTCGTATATTCTAAATGAGATTTTACTAAGGCACAAAAGAAAACCTTACATGGCAGAGTTTTATCAAAATTCTTACATAACCATTTGATAATAGCAAGATTTCTACGAGCTTTAGATGCAATTATTTCGATATGTTTCCTATAATAGTTTGCTATCAAAATAAATACAAAGATCTTTAACGGTGTCTTTCATATCGATAAAGTGATTATGTAGCTTGTATGAAAAGTAGGACACGTTAGTTTTCCTTGTAAAAGAGATTCCTATTGTTTTATTTAGGTTCAATGGTAAACAACTACTTTTTTACCATTCTTATACTCTATTGAGATGCTTTTTAAATTTTATATGATCATGAAAATTCCTAATTTGCGTAAAGAACGTAACATCGTCCGCATATAATAGTTTCACAAGATAAGTCAAATATTAGCTCGTTGATGAAAATGATAAAAAACAATGGACCCAAATGTGATTCCTGTGGAATACCAAAGTTTATTTTGTGTAATGGTGATAGACTTCCTTTATTTCTCGCAATGACTGTCCTGTCCTTTAAATATGATCTTACCCATTCGATAAAATGTTAAAATAAGAAAAAAGAATATTAACTTAAATTAACAAATCATGTGGTTACCTTATCAAATGCTTTCTGAAAATCAAGGTATATCATATCCATTTGGCTCCTACTTTGCACAACTGTACCAATCATAAATAAGGACTGGACCATACTGGTTAACGCAAATCTCCCCGTACAAACGCATGCTGATTTGAGAAGATTAATTAGTTTTTTTTAAATATATAAATATGATTTTACATAATTTTCTCAAAGATTTTCGGGGTGGCATTAATAATAGAGATAGGTCTATAATCAGAAACTTTCTTTCCATCATTTTTAGGTAGCGGAGAGATTGCCACAATTTTTCAGTGATCACAACATAACCTTATACTGCAATTACCGGTAAATACTGATGTTAGAAAGGTGCATTAATACAACTTTAATAAAAATAGGTATACCATCCAGGCTACACACTGATTTAGATCTTAGTTCTTAGATTCCGTAACTTGTTCAACGGTAATTATAGGTAAGTTTATATTATAAGGCTATTATTGTTTTGCATTCTAAACTTACCAACATCATCTGAAGAACCTTCTTGACAAACTGATTGAAAGTATTCACAGAAGTGACAAACTAATTTTTCTGGTTGAGATACAAAATCATCAACATAAATTCCCTTTGTAATAACTATTCTTTTGGTTGAGTTTTGACTATGTTTCCACAAATTCTCAGGTTTAGTAATAAGTTCACTTTCACATTTTATTAACATACAACTGTCTGTCACGTCGAACTAAACACTTACATTTCTAGAGTAAAGAAGAAAATTCGTAGATAGTCATTACGTTCATTAGTTGATTTGTATTTCTTATGAGCTTGATTCTTTTTCTTAAGCGTCTTTATTAGTTCTGGAGGATACCAGGATGGATATTTCAAATTTCTACTTCTTTTCATTGGGGTTTTTATCATTTATACTTATTTTAATGGCAGCTTCCACATTTAATACACCAACGTCCAAATTAACATCTAAGAGAATATTGTGCCAATTTACTGAACATATTTGCTTATATAATGAAAGATAACTTGCTTTATGAAATTCATATATCATGTTACTATTTATGACCTTCGATATATAGGAAATGAGGTAACAATATCACTTGGTTCATGATATATATCAGGTGGAACCATATATTCTAATGATTTATACGTGGTAGATTCAAACTTCTTCAAAATTAAATCTCTATTTGACAATAGCCATCACCATCCACGTTTATGTCATCCAGAAATTAAAAAATGATTTTGCTTTACATTTGGAATAGTGATGAATACTACGCAGAAATTCTCTGGTCATCCAATCAACCTTTACTACATTACGATCTCAAACAATTAAAATATTATAATCATAATTTACAGGTTTATTAGATATGTTATTTAAATAATAAAGAAACTGAGATACAGAAAAATTAAGATTAAAGTAAATACAGGATAATAATAATATTTTCCCACTTCCAAATTTAAGTTCAGTGAACACATCCATTTATCATTTCCAGATCAGTTTCACATTCATTTCCTTTTTAACAGCAATTACGGTTCCACCGCCATCACAATCAAGATTAGCATAATATCTATCTGCTCTAAAACAGCTAAAGGCTGAGGGAAACTAATCAAAATGGAAGTATTTATTAGACAACCAAGTTTTAGTAACGCAGACATCATCATAATTATTGCTTGCTATTGATGAAAAGAAAAAATCATTTTTCGTTCTTAACCTACTTACCTTCTGATACCATATCTTAATTGTGTCACTTATTATCTTCAACATTATTAGTTTTGTTAGCCTTTGAGACTCTACTATTTGCATATCTGTTTTCCGTAAAATGGTCATATTATTCCATCAATCCAAGTATCAGCATTACTTATAGTTTGATAGTCAGATTCTTTGATTTCTACACGAAAAGATTACTTTTCGTTTCTTATTTGCAGTTTAATACATTTACATATTGATACATTTTATTCCTTCATAAGATCTTCGATTTCATTATCTGTTACATCCGGATGAAATTATGTTACAAACAATTTTTTTTTCTTGCTTACTGGTAAATTCTAAGTTAGTTTTGATTTTACCTCTACCATGTACAATTATTTGTTGATCATTCTTTTTTTACTCGAGTTCTTAGTTACAGATTTATTTTAATTTTTCTTTTATCTATTTTTTTAAACTTTCTTGAAGCTACTTGTACTCAAGAATCATTAGATTTATCAGTTTGATTTTCATTAGCATCTTCATCAAAATTATTAGGTTAGATTCTTAACATAATAACTCTTGCATAATAAATGTCTTTATTATCATTTTATGAACAGCCTCTAGGACAATACAACAAATGTCAAAAACATTAGATAATTGTCTTCATTTGCATTGTCAAAGAGGTTACAGATATTTTATACTTAGAGCAGGTAGAAATACAGAAACAAACTAATTTTAAAACCAGAGATGGTGGGTGGTTGTTGTTCATTAATAAACAAAGAACTAGAGTTTCGGGGAATAGATATATCATGAAAATTTAGATATACTTATAGGATATTTAACCGGATCTGGCATATCGCCCGTATTAATTACCGCAAGATCTAAAGAAAAACATTAAATCAATATTGTAAATGGTTCTTACAAGAGCTTATTAAAAATAACTAGAAGTTATGGTCATAGGTGATTTCAATATCTACGAATCGACTAGAGAACAGGCTTAATTACTGCAACCCATTATCACAAAAAAACTGAAATTTTGATAGAACTTCCTTGTGTTTTATACAAAACTCAACTAAATGAATCCTATCTTCAGAATAATAGATCAAATTACTGGATATCTTTTTAACAAATATTGAAACTTGTAATCTATGTACTTGAGTGCAACCGTTGTCTAAAATAGATTTATATCATCCGCCTTTTATATTTATTTTTTTACAATGTAAAAATATATATTCCTCAAAGAAATCCACAAAATGACTTATAAAATATTTCAATACTGCTTTCAGCAAGCAAATTTTGACGGTATAGTCAATGAGTTTGTTCTGATTGGTGATAAAGAGTAAAAGATGAAAAAAATGTCGTATGTACATTAAGAAACTCTACTCAAGTATAAACGAAAGTTCCGATACGAATACAGAAGTTTCCAAAGAAAAAAAGTAAATGCAGAAAAGAATTTATAAAGATCTTGGTATGAACGCAGAAATATTATGGATAAGCAATTTATTGAACATTTTTCTCAAGTCGAGTATATTGTCAAGAACTGTTACAAAACCTTATGATCAGAATGCACACATATAAAACGAGGAACCATAATTTAATCAAAACAAAATAATCCCAACATTACCCTAACAGGAATAGTAGCTTAATTATAACAGCTCGACGAAAATAAGCCTCAAAACAGGATGAGGGGTGTTTGCCATTTGTAGATTTTTTTAAGTTCAATTTTTATCCTCGACACATACCTCAATTTTCTTTACCTGCATGTATTTAATGTCACAATGATTTAATTTTATAAGGGTAAAATATTGTACATTCTGACTCGTGTTGTATTGGCTGTAATGCTGAAAACACGTTAATAAAAAATTAAATTATTATTATTATATGCATTTTATTCTTGGCGCACTAGTGGCTGATCAAGCTGTATGTAACCAAATAAAGCTTTTTCAACCATTATTATTACTGTACTGTTCATAGCACTCTAATAAAGATATTAAAAGATATTACAAACTTACCAAAGCGATCCCCTTTTCTAAGAGCAGAGTCATGACAATAGGTACATTAGAATCTGGAAAGAAATAAGTTTACGAAATGCAATGAAATTATACACAAAAAGTCCACTTAAAACGAACGCACATAAAAAGTATTATCAAATTAAATTCTAACAGAACCAAGTGATAGTAACTAAATTATTACACTAATAGTAATTTTGTTACCCGCCCATATTTTCGTCCCATTCTTTGTATCTAGTGGAACAAAATGAAAGTGTAAATAGGGCAAAAAGTATTCATAAGTAAGGTTCGTAGACTACTACAAATTATCTCCAGATTCTGAAACCATACATTCTGGAATCCCCCAAGACTCAGTGTTAGGGCCGTAATACTTTTATATAAAATTAGGATAATACAACATTAATTGCTGAGTAATAAGAGTAGATATAAGGGAGAATTAAAGTCAAATAAAAGTAACTAATGAACTTTCACAATGGTTCCTAGGCAACTCAGATGTTGAACACAAACGAAACTGCAGCGTTACGTTTCTATCATTCAGAAACAAAATCATTAATATTCTCGATATTATTCCAATACAATGGGGAGGGAGAAATGGAGTTTTTCAAATCGAGAAATTTCTAGTCCTATAGAAAATGAGAACGAAATTAATATGGGAATCCCACATAATACACTAAGCTTAGTAAAAATATACAAGAACATGGTAATCTTTAAAATAGTATAGGATCAATAGGAGGAACACAGAAGGACATTTAGTGAACTACAATATATTCCAAACATCCCTTTAGATAATACACTATTTTGTAATAATTCTTGGATAAGAAATTCAATATTGTTACGTAAGTCAATCCTTTTGGAGTGGTCCAGAAATAACTAGTTTGGTTGCTCGACCTTTCATTATTTTTTTCTAATTCTTTATTATCCCTTACATGTGAATATTTCAAAACTGGTATATTTTATTATTTTTCCCTATCTATTGAATTACTATGGTAATTTTTGTATTGCAGCAAATGCTAAGGTTTGTGTTTAGATACACGTTTAGAGAAAACATAGTATCTGTGGACTGGTTTAATATAGGACATTCAAATAAAAAACATTTCATCCTTTAAAGTCTGCTTGATCAATTTTAGTCCTCTTCATGAAAAGCCTCAAATGTAATCGAACTGGTCAAAATGGTATTCAAATGTGATTGTCGGAATATAAAAAGTTCCTGTTTCCAGGATATTGTTTTGCACGGAATAGGGGAATATCAAAGTTGATTTTTTTTTGTACACTCAAAGTATATTGAAGGTATATAGAGTATATGGTTCCCTACTTCCTTATGAGATTTTCACAAATTAAAAAAAAAAAATGAGTATTTCAGGTCCTCTGATGGGAGGTCAGATGAAAAAAATGGAACTTTTTCCTCACGTTATATAAGGAGAAACTAGGGTAAAAATTTCAACTTCGATACATTCAAAATTTCAAGTTTGAACGGAGTTTCAGATTTACAAAGTGCGGATTAATAATGCTTGTGCGCGCTTTGGTAACTTGCATAAGCAGTGGTTGTTAAAGAGAAGTATTTTTTACCATCATAATTATAAAGAAAAGCTTTAATACTGTAATGATAATTGATATATTTTCAATTAATCTATATGAGTACTTGAAATTACATAAATTTGTAAATATACTTCCAGTTCCGTACTGTTCCTATGAAGGATGTACATATACAAGTTCCCACACTAGGTAGCTGATAATCTTGCACAGTTGCTGAACACCGCAAAGATTACCTTTCACTTCTAATTATCCCTATATGCATTATTAAAGTATATTAAAATCAGATCGTGAACATCAAATATATATCGTGGAGAACAATTGAATGCTGAATGGTGCATGGAACAATTGACAACTGTACAGCGTGTAAGTACTGGATAGGGTTGTGGAAGGAAAAGTGTTGAGAATGCAGTGAAAAACGGGTTAGTTATTGAAGGTTAAGTCCAGGATATATTTTCGCGCTCAAACCTTGAATAAAGGCCCATTCCCATAGACGGCGTGTTGAGGTGCTGGTCATAGGAGGTAAAATGTGGATTATGGCAACCAGGAAAGATAGGTCAAAATTGGTGTTGTGAGACTCGGTGTGTAAGGAGATTGGGGCATCCGGTTTGTTAATAGTGCAAAAGTGATGATGATTATTAACACGAACGTTGAGAGGTCCACCTGTTTCCCCCACATAAAAGGCATCACAAAATTTGCAGGTTATGATGTATGTAACATTAGAGGTGTGGCATGTACCCTTCGGATTTAGGGTGTATTGGCCATTAGCAGTATTGGGAAAAGTGATGAAAATGGAGCAGGTCTTACATCTGGGTCTCATGCATGCATGGGCGCCGGTTTGGGGTGATGAAGAGGAAGGATTTGTACGGACTAAGATGTTTCTAAGATAGGTGGATGTTGAGAAACTAATCTAGGACTGGTGGGGATTACTGATCTTGTGTCTAGGTCAGATTGGAAAATGTGGAAATTCGAGTGTAGGATTTGTTTGATTTTGGTTAGTTTAGGATGGAACTGGGTGATTAGAGCCGGTGAGTTGAGCGCCGGTGGGTTGGGGGTTTGAGTGGGTTGAATGTGTGAGGATGCACGGCGAATCTGTTTGGTTACAAGGTTAGGTGGGTATCCACGGTTGACTAGAGCTTCCTGGAGGCGTTGGTTGTAATTTTCTGTAGCAGAGGTGGTTGATAAACTTTAAAACTTTATTTTTATATCGGCCAGTCTAGTAACTTTGGACCGAGGCCCGTCACGATTCGCCTTTAGCTGTTAAAATCCACACCCATGCCCCTGATGAGACTAGAACCCGGGACCTTCGAGACGATAGCCTACCGCCGCAGACCTCTCGGCCACCTGTCCGGCAGAGGTGGTGGAATAATTCTAGCCAGCCGGCTATAATTCTCCTACCGAACGCATTTCCGCTCTTGTTGACTCCTTTCAACAACATGTTCAAGCGCTGCCTTCCTACAGAGTGACACCTACCACCTATAAGAAATCATCCGTAAATTACCTCCGGTTTCTTCTGATTTTCTGCTTTGTACCATAGATGTTACTTACTTGTATACCAACATTCCTCATGCCCATGGCTTAGCAGCTTTGGAATTCTTCCTTAACCAGAGACCCCAAACCCCTACCACAGCTTTCCTTCTTAACTTGGCCAACCTAGTTCTCACATGGAACAATTTCACCTTTGACGACAAACACTACCTTCAGATCCGAGGCACAGCCATGGGTACGAGAGTGGCACCATCTTATGCTAATCTGTTTATGGACAAGCTTGAACATGATTTCTAGCCCTGGAAATAAAGGGGAAAAAAGGGCAAATGTCGGGAATAATTAGGAGAAAGCTGAATTTTGGCCAGTTGTTACATCATTACTAGTGGTGCATTTTACCAGAAGTCCCCTCCCCTCCCCCTTGTGCTTCCCCCAATCCCCCGAAATACAAATTTACAGACTTTCAGAAATTATATCTCCGTAACCAATAGACATAGCGATATGATTCTTTTTTTTGTTTTTTTGTTATAATTCCTAGATAACAGGCTACAAAAATGGTTATCATGCGTGTTGCGCTATTGCTAGTAGTTTTACCGTAATTTAGATCCATAGCGCAAAATAAGGATATCTTGTTTTCAATATTTACACTTTTTACGGTGTAGCTTGTTTTAAACTCACAATATCAAAAACCTTTTCGAAATAAAAGTTGTTGCCTGTTTCATAAGCTTTAAAATGATGTACATATCAATATGGTTGGACATTTACTTTGTTAGCTATTGAGATATTAATGACACGCAACAGCGCGCGAACAATGCTTTACCTTTTATGTGTGCTCTATCCGCATTAGGCAGTTATGTGCTGTCGACGATTATGACCACATGTCTTTGCTGTGCAGCTGTAAGTAAAATAGGTGATGAATTGGTAGTGTTTTTGACGGCCTTTTTATGTGATATATTACGTACCCAGATAGCATGCCAGCTTGCAACAGGGTTGTCAGTTACTTGTTTCGAGCTTGTTAAGCTTGATATTGTGTTGAACTTAATAAACAAGCATGAAATAAACTTATTGGAAAAACAAGTGGCTTGGTAGTTATAACTGAGAACCTATTACGACAAGGTTAGTCATATTTCTATTAGTTGGAAATTAAATTTAGTTGGTAATTTAAATTTTTATTATAACTTACCTTTGATGATGTATTGTCCATTGAATGGTGTAGGTTATATTTATTATCTTCTAACAGAGCGTGGTAATCGATTACCGTTGTAAAGAAACTGTCAGGATCTTGTGAAAATTTACGTAGCGGAATTAATGCATTAAACTTCACAAATTACTTATTTATTAGAAATACAATAAAAGAAGAATGGGTAGTTTTGATTTATTGTGTGCTCTTAGTGGGATATAACTTGAAATAGAAACTATAATCATGAAAAGGGAATTACGGAAATTGAGGTAAATTTGAAACGAAACGATGGACTGCATGAAAAATAGGAAGGAGAAAGAACTATTCGGGTTCACAGTTCATCGTTTCTCCTACCCTATTCCGGTCGGAGCCATAGATGCCTGAAGGTCGTAATTCAATCCAATTCAATTTAACATAGGCGGATCAAATGTGATGATAATGACTAGCTGAGTTTTGTACTTTGATTTGTTGTCAAACACAATGGCGTGAAAATAGTACTAGAATGCACATTTATAAATTATACTGGTATTATGCACATCGATTCACTCTTTTCATAGTTACTAATAAGATTGTTTATGAAGCAATTCCATCCATATTGCTTGTTTAATCCTACAAGCTGCATCAAATTAAAGGGGTAAATATTTATATAGTGAGTTGCTTCTTGAAAGTACCGACACTTTTTAAGTTCACTGAAATCCTCAAGCACGTTATTAAGGTCACTTCCACCACTTTCCTTTGGGTACTAACACAGACTGATACCTTCAAGATTGAAAGAACCACTCTGAATTCGTTGAACCTTTACCTGAGTGTTAATACTGGTACTAGGTGTAACACATTTGATCCCTTCCATAGCATGGAACGTATTTAAATTATGGAGCGGGCGGATATTTACATCTGTGTTGTCAAACACATGCTGATGAAACCTCTAACTATCAATATTTGATAGTACTGCATTCATGAGAGAGGTCATGTAAACGTAAGATTCATGGTATGATGCGCAGACTCCAATGGACGGTAATAGATTGAATAGATATTTTGATCCATATAATCGGTGAAGTGTTACTACTAGACTTGTTTGCATGGGGGACAGGAATAATCTTGGCCTTACAGCTGTTATTATAGCATGGTTTATCACAATGCCCTTCGTGTTAACTTTCTGTGATTCAGAAGCATTCTTCTTTGTCGTTACACTCTCCATAAAGACCTACAACGAGGTTTTGCCCGTCAGACTTGCTATCAATGAAATCTGGGTATATATTTCAGTCATAAGCCATCCTCCGTTTGTCTTCTCGTATGTCGTTTACATCTAATACTATCCTTAACCGACCAGTAAGAGGGTCAGTTTTCATGTCATTATATCACTGATACATGATTTTATGAGCCGTGTCCAATAAGCAGAGTACATTTTTCCTTCCAGAAACATTTGAAACAATTATTCGATCCTTAAAATGTTCTTAAAAGATGTTTGTCTGTATATGACAGCCATCCTCTTGACTAGATACAAGTATATTTCAATTCATTCAGTGTGTACTGGAATTCGTCACTGTTTTATATGTACTCACATAACATACAAAATGAATTCCTCTGTTTCTATTTTAATCAAGCCACGAGTTCTCCAATCGGTTTAATTCTTAAGAAATTTCTGGAACCGTTTCCATACCACTGTACTTCTCGTACCACAAGATAACTCATAAGAAGAAACCTAACCATTACCCTTTCTCCCCGCTCATCATTTCGTAAGTCACATAAGATTTTCTCTCATTTGTAAAGTAACAACCACGTGAAAACACTTCTTGTGCTTTCATGCACTTTTAATAGTAAATTTTTTTCCACAAATGAAACAATTTCTTTTTAAATCGAACGTTGCTTCTGAGATCCTTAAAAAAAGTTGATGTTGAAAGATGAGATGGATTATAGTTTTTAATGCACACGCTGGGAACCCGAATAGTACCTCCTCCTTCCAACTTTTCTTTCGTGCAGTGCATCTTTTGATTTCACACTAACCTCAATAATTTCCATAATTCTCTTTCCACGATTACAATTTCTCTTTGAAGATATTTCCCACTAAGAGCACAATAAAACAAAATCAACCACTCTCTTTTATTGTATTTCTAACAAATAAGTAATTTGTTAAGTTTAATGCGTTAATTCCGCCACGTCAATTTTCACAGGATGCTGAAAAAGTTTCTTTAAAATGATAACTGATTACTAGGCTCTGACAAAAAAAAATAAATATAACCTACAACATTCAATTGAAAATACCACATCTTCAAAGGTAAGTTTAACTAAAAACTGAAATTATCAACTAAAATATAATTTCCAAATAATAGAAATATGACTAACCATATCGTAATAAATTCTATGAGGTTCCATTTTCTCTTGCTGAGTACAGAAATAGCTTACAATTGATATATCTACATTCTTTCTCTTTATTTCACTACCCACATAGCAATTTTGACGTGACATAACCTTGTTGCAAACTGACGTGCTATCTGGGTGCGTAAAATATCACATGAAAAGACCGTCAAGAAACACTACCAATTCATCACCTATTTTACTTGCCGCTACACAGAAAAAACTTGTGGTCATAATCGTCGACAGCTCACAACTGCCTAATGTGGATAGGGCACACATAGAAGGAAAAGCATTGTTCGCGCGCTGTTGCGTGTCATTGATATCTCAATAGCTAACACAGTAACTTCAACCATATTGATATATACATCATTTAAAGCTTATGAAACAGGCAACAACTTTTATTTCGAACAGGTTTTTGATATTGTGAGTTTAAAACAAGCTACACCGTAAAAAGTGTAAATATTGAAAGCAAAATATCCTTATTATGCGCTTTGGATCTAAATTACGGTAAAACTACTAGCAATAGTGCAACACGCATGATTTCCATTTAAGTAGCATGTTATCTAGGAATTATAACAAAAAAGAATCATATCGCTATGTCTATTGGTTACGGAGATATAATACAATTTCTGGAAGTCTGTAAATTTGTATTTCGGCGGGGATTGGCGGGAAAAGCACAAGGGGCAGGTGATGGACTTTTGGTAAAATGCACCACTAGTAATGATGTAACAACTGACCAAAATTCAGCTTTCTCCTAATTATTCCCGACATTAAACCATTATTTCCTGGGCTATTCCTACAAACTCCGCCCTTAACCCCACTACTTCGGATAAGGTTATTAGATGATATCCTGATGATATGAAGTCATAAACTAGTCTCAACACATTTTAAAACAGCTGAACCAATTCCGTGTTGTCCAGTTCACTTGGTTTCTCTCTAACAAGAGTCACATTCCTTGACGTGGACATCACTTTAGAAAACAGCACCCTCATTACTTCCGTTCACATAAAACCTACCAACTACATGCAGTATTTACACTACTCAAGTTCCCATCCTTACCACATCAAGAAAGCGATTCCTTTCTTACTTTCACTCAGAGAAAAACGCTTGAATTCCACCACCTCTGCTACTAAAACTTACAACCAACGCCTCCAGGAAGCTCTAGTCAACCGTGGATACCCACCTAACCTTGTAACCAAACAGATTCGCCGTGCATCCTCACACATCCAACCCACCGTCGCTCAACTCACCCAGTTCCATCCTAAACTAACAAAGATCAAACAAATCCTACTCTAATTTCCACATTTTCCAATCTGACCCAGACAAGATCAGTATTCTCCACCAAACCTAGATTAGTTTTTCAACATCCACCTAATCTTAGAAACAGCCCGTACAAATCCTTCCTCTCCATCACCCCAAACCGGCGCCCATGCATGCATGAGACCCAGATGTAAGACCTGCTCCATTTTCATCACTTCCCCCACAGTCAGAATCAATACTACTAATGGCCAATACACCCTAAATCCGAAGGGTACATGCCACACCTCTAATGTTACATACATCATAACCTGCAAATTTTGTAATGCCTTTTATGTGGGGGAAACAGGTGGACCTCTCAACGTTTGTGTTAATAATCATCACCACTTTTGATCTATTAACAAACCGGATGCCCCAGTCTCCTTACACACAGAGTCTCACAACACCAATTTTGACCTATCTTTCCTGGTTGCCATAATCCACATTTTACCTCCTATGACCAGCACCTCAACAAGCCGTCTATGGGAAGGGGCTTTTATTCATGGTTTGAACCTTCAATAACTCGAACCCATTTTCTCTGAATTTTCAAGACTTTTCCTTCTACAATCCTATCCAGTGCTTATACGCTGTACAGTTGTCAATTGTTACACGCACCATTCAGCATTCAATTGTTCTCCAAACGATGCATCGTCCGCTACGTGTCGCTACTGTCGTCCTAGTCTTTTGTTCTTTCCACGTGAGTGCGTCTCGTCTACGATATTAATATCGAAATATTGCAAAAACCTATGTGAAAATTAGTGTTGTGTACGTGTGTGTGTTTATTTTTCTACGGAACATATACACCAAGTCTCTTCCTTACTTTTTATCATAAATTTACCCAGTGTGCGGATTAAACTTTTTAGCCAGGGGGGAGGGAGGATTAAAAACGCACGGATTTCAAAAGGTAATATATATATAACTCACAGCCATATTCAAACCACTACTGGATGAGGCTTCTCTCGAAGGGACGAATTGGTCAACTGCTCGCACGCTGACCAGACGTGTTGGGAGAGGAGGGCCGAAGCTCTCAACTGTGATCGCCACTGTCTCTTATTCACAGCAGCTTCCCAATTGCATCACCATGCTGGGTGGGCAGTGGGCACTGTTTTCGATCCTCTCGCTTTGGAAAAAATATCTTGGCAGAGCCGGGAATCGAACCCGGAACCACAAGATCAGCAGTAACCGACGGTAAACACTAGACCAGCGGAAAGAGTCCCATTTTCCAATAAGAGGTTACCAAATCAAATCATACTAAATCTTTCACATTAAGCTGTTTCATAAACATCACAAAAGAAATTACTTCAAAACAGGCTTCTTAACTGCCAGTAAAACTTCATATACCCTTGTATTACTAGAGAAATAACTGCAAACAAAAAAATAAAAACGCACAAATTTTATATCATTATTTTAATCAGTGTGGTAGCGATAGGTCATGTCATTTTTTACTTGATTCGGGGAGTCATCATTATTATTAATGTTGTACTGAAAGCTGCCTTTCAACTCACATTAAGCCTTCTCCTCAAACACTCTCCTCTTTTGCCTCAGCATAGATTTATCTTCCTTAATATTGTTTAGGTGTTGGATTAGTCTTGTTCCTCGTTTTTCCTCATCATATTTTTATTTATAAATTCCGTTAATGTTCAATCTCTATGCAGCTAATGCTCTAACTAGTTTCTGTCTCTTTGTCGCCTCCAGTATTGTTACTCTCTTCAGCACTTCCGTATTCTGCATCTTTGACTTGATTCATTTTGCTTCATGTCTATGTTTCGTTGTTAATGTTATTTTTTCGTATTTCATATTCTCTTTTGTAATATTTGACAAATACTTGAAACCGGATAGGTGTTCTACCTTTTCGCTTCCATTGTTGTTGATATTTGCTGTGGATCCATTTATTCCTATTACAATTCTTTTAGTTTTCTTTGCGTTTATTTTCAATCCATGTTCTTCACAGCCTCTCTGCAGCTGCTTTAACATATTCTTAAAAATTGAAAATAAAAATTGCAATAAATTCTTGTGTTATTGCTTTAACATCATTGCTATAAATCAAATGTAAAATAAGATTGAGTATTGTTAATGTCACAACTGTTCCACTGACACATGATTGTTCTGCAACAATAAACAGCTGTTACTACGAAAAGCTTTCGTTTTTTAAACTTTCGGTATGGTTTTGCTTCTGACGAAATCCTGAATTCTCAGGAGAGTTCTTTCCGTGTCTCTCTGATGATTTGCCATAAGGACAGATCACCGTGAGAGACCAAGGGGTATTCCGCTGATAATTCAAGATGTATCCTATATGCTCCTAAAGAGGGTTCAGACGCGAGGGATACAGACATTGAAACTCCAGTTGGTATAGTCTTTGACATTTAAAACTTCTGCACTTAACTAGGTCTGTGACATTGCATCGAGGGCAACGGCTAAAGGAATTAGATTTCTTATCCCGATGTAATGAGACCTTGTACATCAATACACTACGATCCATTCTAGAAAAGATTGAAATTGTCTCTTTCGTGATATTGTATTGAATGGACTGTGGTACAAAGCATCTTACCTGGCCCGGCAAAACTCTAGTAAGATGCCTTTGAAATTAAGAATTGCAGAAGTGTCAGTCCCCTTAGCAAGTAAGTTTCTATTTCGTATTTCATGCGTAACATAACAGTGATTTATTCATTAAAAACTAGAAGCATATTCCATAACTCAAATCCAGGAGGAAATCCATTTCGTATTACATAGATTAACTAACTATATTATATCTTATGGTAAGTACAAATACACCGACACCAAGCTCTGAATTTTTGTAGGTTCCAAAAAACTCAAGTTAGGTTTTATTGTTTGTTCTAGGATTTCAAACAGTAACATTTTAAGATTTTTAAAAGGTTTTTAGCGTATTACAGCGTAATATTTTGTTTAAAGTTACGTAGTTGTTGGTTCGATATCATTGCTGTATCGAGATACGAAAATACAATCCGCAGGCGTCGAGTAGTGTAAAAGCTTTAGACAAATAAAAAAAATAACTTAAAAGTTTCTACACAGTAGCGAAAATGCTTTCTTGGAGTGTTCGAATAAACCTTCATAACATTTGAACATATTTGAGGCAAAATAGTGTGCGAATTAAACTTTTTAGCCAGGGGGGGGGGGGAATAAAACATAACGCACGGATTTCAATATATATATATATATATCTCACAGCCATATTCAATCCACTACTGGATAAGGCCTCTCGAAGGGACAAATTGTTGGGAGAAGATAGCCGAAGCTCTCAACTGTGATCGCCCGAGGATCGCCACTGTCTTTTATTCACAGTAGCTCCCCAATTGCATCACCATGCTGGGTGGGCAGTTAGCACTGTTCTAGACCCTCTCGCTTTGGAAAAAAATCTCTTGGCAGAACCGGGAATCGAACCTGGAACCACACGATCAGCAGTCAGCGATGGTAACCACTAGACCAGTGGAAAGAGAGTCCCATTTTCCAATAATAGGAGGTTACCAAATCACTTCAATCATACTAAATCTTTCACATTAAGCTATTTCATAAACATCACAAAAGAAATTACTTCCAAACAGGCTTCTTAACTGCCAGTAAAATTTATATACCCTTGTATTAAAATAGTTTCAACTTCTGCCAAATAAAAATGTTCCGATTTTCTATCTAATCTTGATCGAAACATCTTCTAAGGGGGGGGATAAATTTATCCCTGGCAGGGACGAAAAATAAATTTGTCAGGGAGGGAAACTTATTTGCAAAGGGGGGGGGGAATCCCGAGCATCCCCCCTATTAATTCGCACACTGAATTTTCCTTATATATATATATCGTATGAATGTCCTATGGTAAACCAGCCCGCAGACATTAAGTTTTTCATAAACGTCTCCAAACACAAATCCTGGCACGCACCGCAATACAAAAATGGTCACCATTAATCAATAGGTGGAGATAAAAATAAAAGAATGACCGTTTTGAGCTATTCACATATAAGGGATATTAAATATTAAACAATATTTTTTTTAAGAAGTAGATTACTTCAGATTGGTTGACCTTACTGGATAAAAATATCTGAAGAACATTCAAGAGAAATAAAACAATCGCATAAATTTGAAGAAACTCAAATACATGATATCAAGCTTTCATATTAACGCTTACTAATATTTCTGGAAACAAACTAGGAGGCTAGTTTTAGTTTAAATAAGAACGTCATTAAAATAGAAAGTAATATCCCTCAAATTGGACACACTTATCTTTGGGTACTTCCCCCTTCCAAAGTTTCTCAAGGAAAAAAATAGCATAACAAACTTCTACATATATCTTAGATACCTCTAACAAGTAACGAACCATATGGTTGTCACGCAAGTCCGATGCAAACATAGGGCAATTGAAAAGATATGGAGCTCACGAGAATTTAAGCTGCTAAGTACCAAAGGCGACAAAATTAGAGAAAGGCAGGAATGACGGTGAAAGTGAATATCTTGCAAAGAGGGAAAGGAAGCCAACCAAAAGGAACATAACCATAAGAAGAGCGCCAAGGACTAGGAAAGACCATAAACAGAGTTGTCATCTGGAACGCAGTGTTGCAACCTCTGCAGAAATTTGATACATCGGATATAGCACAAGATAGCAATTCGGGCACAAGAAAAAGGAATAAGTAACACAAAAGACAATAGGGAAAACTGTGGACATATGCGTGAAAAGGGAGAACAAAAGCCGTGCGTGAATATCAGACGCGCGTGAATACAAACAGAGAAAAAATAGAGAACAATACTCACCCGTTGTAGAAGCTGCAGTTGACGTGAAGGTCACGAATGAATGCGTGGTCAACGCACAAACGTTTCTCGCAGTGAGCACAACGGATGTAAACAAGATGGTCACACGCGTCCCTGCAGCATTCCTCTGAGTCCTGTTTCGAAGCAATATTCGGAAGGTGTTTGGAATTGCCCAGAATGTTCACTAGAGTAGCCACATTTGAAGACTGCAAAGCCGATCATCTTTTGGAATCGCCTTGCGGTAAACTGGAAATGAACAAAGGACTGAAGGTGGAGAAAGGTTTCACGTTGCCACACTTTAATGCTGGATGAGAACACCAATGTATCAGTGATGAACTTCATCATGTTTTTGAATGGAGGAAAGAAGAAACATCAGAAGGTTGTACAAGGCCTGTACATTTCGCAGGAATCAACTTCTTATAGAACTCAGCACCGGCAGGAACTGTCCAGTTGTAGAAGTCATCATCCTTGTTTGCAGCGCAGGAGTCGACCAAAAGCAAAACACGATCCTTACCCTGTAGAACGGGTCACAAAAGAAGGAATATTCAAAGGATGGCCCCAGCTCCGCCAAATGATGAGCTACCGTGGTTGACTTCTGGTTGGACCCGTTTGGTCAAGAGGTACAATACGACCAGCCTGACGTCATTAAATCTCCTCTACAGTTACCTGATCCTGAAGCAAGGCCTCGTCGAAGATCTTGGACTGCTCCCAGAAGACATCGTATGGCCGCCGGTCGATCCTAGGTTGTTATTTTTATACCTCGCTCAACAGCGTCACTTGGACATTGTTCGTGACCTGGCTATCCACGAACCCCTTCAAGGATACCCCATGGATTGGTACTTTTGAAGAGACATTATCCACGACCTTGGTGAAATCCTACCTCCAGAGGATGATTACCTCGGGGACGACGATGCCCCCCCCCCCCCCGTTGAGGACAATGAAGAAGGGACGCATTCCGAGGTCTGCTTCGGGAACGGACATCACCACCGAGTAGGACGCTTCTCTACCGCAATTGTTTGCGCTACACAGGATCTTCAAACCCGATGTCGTCAAGCAGTTTCTTCCTCCCGGCAATCTGAAGACAGACTGTATCACACTCCCCCGGTTCAGTGCACCTTGACATTTCGTGGTACACCCAGGTAGCTTCGTCCAGTCGTGGTCAATTTACAAAATGACTCGAACTCAGGTGAAGAATACTTTTCCCCTGTTTGTTGTTTCTAAACCTGACGGCTCAGGCCGCGTTATTTACGATTGTCACGAGTGGATCCCGTGTTACTCTAGTCCTAAAGTGCACCTACCTAAACCTACGGACCTAATTAACAAAGTTAATAGTGAAACTTACTTCGCAAAAATAGATCTTCGCGATGGGGTCTACCACGTGCTGTTGGCCCCATACACTAGTCAGTTTTTTGACGTGAAGTGCAGTGGCTCCTTTTACAGATTCACTCGTTTACCTATGGGCTGAACCCTTTCTCCTTTGTTAGTGCAGTGCGCCATGCTTCGGGAACTTACGTATTGGTTGGACGGTGTGTGTGAATTTTTTATATATTATGACGATTTATTGTTATATAGCACATACGATCAGGTTGCTTCGGCCGTGTCTATCTTACAAGCCACCGACTGAGCCATTAATTATACCAAAAGTGTTCTCTCGCTCACGCAATCCATTGGTGTTCAAATTAGTGCTCAAACGCTGCAAATCAAAGTGTTATCTAAGTATTTGTCAATTTTAAGAGTCGTTCCCTTGTTATTCCCGGCAGCCACTGATACACAAACAGGTTATTGCTGGCTACATGACTTGGGTTGCACCGTTGACTTCTCTGGCCAACCCACTGACATATGCTCTGCAATCTCACGCCTTGCCCGCGTGACTCCTATATCAGTTAAGCCTACATCAAGTCAGTCCCGCTCTCCCTGTTTGCACCTGATTATATACATCAAGAAATATTTGTGGATGCTACTCCCACTACTACAGCAGTATGGCCCGATGGCAGTGAAATCTTTGTTTTCAACTTTACAGAACCTTATCCAATTTTTGTCATGGAATTTATAGCAGTCGCCTTTGTGGCGCTAACATTGTATCCTATGAAAACTTCATGTGTATTCAGATAATACTGCAGTAGTGTATTGTTTTCAACGTAAAATATGTCGTGTAGCTTACCTATTGCCAATTGCTCATTATGTATATCGATGTGTTGGTAATGTAACAATTTCTCATGTTGTATCAAACGAAAATAAAGCGGATCAGACATCACGCCATCCGTATCCGATGCAGCACCAGGGGACCCACAGCCAATGGGATCCTGGGGGCGTGGCATGACCAAACAAAAAGGCATGTCAGGCAGCTCAGGAGTCAGTTGAGCTGTTGATCTCATTGTGCAAGAGGTACGCCAGCATGCGGTCTGAATTGAATTGATTTGAAGATTTGCAAATCTCGTTTGGTCATATTCGCTTATCTATTTCCATATGCTTTCATTAGGGAATTCAGCGGCCATGCTCGCTGGAAAGTGACCACTGGGCTCCACAACAAGAACAAACATGTTTTGAAGCAGTGTGCCATCCATTCCAATCACCGGCATAATCATATATGAATGCGACGTTGCGGCGATTGAACCCATGGCACCAAAGATTGGGTTGCTGTCCTGCATGGCAAGAGTTCTGCCCTGCTTGGAACTCTTTATCAAATCTGATCTGATCTGTACTAAGGACCTGCTCTGGAGTCAACTCATGCTCTGCAATGACAGATTTGATCTAATGAACAAGGTCTGCGGCGGTTGTTTGAACAGCATACTAACTCGCATACTAACTTTAGGTGTAATCTTGCGCGCGCGAAACTACTTTGTGTTTTTGTTTGAAGTGCGTGATCCATGATCTGGACCCTGTGAATAAGGTGTTGTGTGGATCAATTCCTTTCTTAATATTCATGGCCCAGATGCTTATTGTGCGGTCGTAAATAATTGCATTGCGTCGTCTCATGCGATGAAATGCTCACGTGCAGCATTATTAAGGCGCTTTTATAAGGAATGTTGGCGTCTGCAAGTTGTGTCTTTTCAAATTTTTGCAAGACTGTCTTTTTCATTTTGCATTTTTGTGCCATAACGGAAATGATTTTCAGACGCGGTGACATGTCAATCACTAATCCAGGAGGACACAGCTGGGGAGACTCCAGCCCTTTGGGCTACTTGGTCCAGATCAGATCTTGTATGTATCGGCCAAGTAATTGTCCGGGGATTTTGTGAAAGGTTTCTTTGGTGGTGATGCAGCATAACATGACGAACTACTGCTTTCGTGGTGCTCAACGACTGGTGGACTTCGTTCTGGCAACAACGTCGTTCCTCCTGCTAACGCTGTATCATCACCGAAATTACTTTCAATGTCCTCATCATCTGTGCCATCGTCGTCTATCATTAGTGTGTTAAACTCATCCATGACAACTTCGTTACGTAGCTGCGTTTTAATCTGTTCTGCAATGAGACGTTCCTCCTGCGTTGCCTGCGAGATACCAAATACATCGGCTAACAACCACAGTTTGTCGCATTCTGTACACACATGATGCGCCTAGTAAATCGCACTCTCCTTCCCTACACAATAGTCAGAACCACTTCAATATCTCGCCCTCACTTCTCACACCGTGCTCTACCTACGTTCAAATCCCTCCCTACTTCTATTCCAAGTATGAACCATAGCAAGTCATTGACCTATTTTGTCGTATATTTGCTAATATACCATTAAAACAAAAATACTCACAACTTGTTTACATAGCAGCCTCCACAGTACCACCGGATTCTGTGTCCAATGACATTACCTGACCTTCGTGGTCCAATGCTCACACACAGAAACACCATTATTCGCTCGCACTACTCCTACCATCACAAGCACTGGTTCCGTCTCGCGCCTTTACGTCCCACACTCTGCGCACTTTCTACGTGTGCATGCCCTCTCTACTCGCGTTGCCTGTGGTCCATAGCATGCCACATTACACCGCACCTCTAGTAATTTGTAGTACCACGTCACCTGGTCTTGTTTATATTGCAGCGGCAACTACGGGGGTCTTTTCTTCCAGTCGTTTTGTTTTTTGTTCCAGGAAAGGACACAATGTGGGGTTTGGGTCTCCAACTCCCGAGGCTACATCGGCTCTTCACGTGAGGCTAGGACTGGGGAAGGAAGCGGTTCTGGTCCGCGCGACGGCATTCGCCTGGTGGGACTGCGGCAAATCTGGGTCAACCTTTGTCTTTCCTCACGTGCGTTATTCATGCACGGCTATCGTTCACCCTTTTCACGCCTTCCCTATTGTCTAAATAGCCATTAGGAAAACGACATGAAACGCAAAACAAATGTTAGTGTGAATGTATATGTTAGTAAATGTGTACGTGTAAGTGAACAGGAAAGAAGCAGGAAAAGAAAGAAGTGCAAACTTTACTCTCCCAGAGGCCAATTGGAGGTTGCCGGAACCCTCCGAAATCACCAGAAGATATCCTCCTGGTAAATTCCCTGGAAAGATAGATAATAATAAAGAAGTGAGAAGGAAAAGAAAGGGCAATAGGGGAAAACAATAAACTTGTGTATTAGTGATGTCCTCTGTTCGAAACTATTAGGTGTGGCGTGACGTAAGTGTAAAATTACCTTTTTATGCAGTGAAAGTGAGAAAGTGTGTAAGAAGAATGTATGAGGGGAGCCGGCGACAACCGGTCAACGGACGACATCGGATCCTGGACACCGAACAGTGCCAGTGTCGCCACGTGGAATGAAAGAAAAGCGGGAGTGAAAAATAAAATAACAATAAATTAGATTTTAAAACAAACCAGAAGTGCTTATGAAGATGTAAACCAATTAAGAATGAAATTAAAGCTGTAATAGAGAACAGAGACAAACTTACATGTACGTGACGAAAAAACACAGGAGAGGCTAAGCATACAGGGAAAAAAAAGGCGAAAAAACACAGGGGAAAAGCTAAGTAAGAGAATTCACCAACACATGAGTAAGTATCAAACCAAAAACATATTACAATACTGAATTAAGGAACTAATGTAATTGTTATCAATTTACCTTCAGAGAAGGTAACTACAGGAACCAGAGCACACCAAAATATTCCAATAAAAGGGAAAGGTAAAACATGAAAGAAAAGTAAATGTACTCTCGTCTATATGTTTGTGATTGTCCATCTATATCTGTAAAATTAAAAATGGACTAAAAAAAAGAATATATAAAAAAAAACTGCCCAGCTAAAACAATTAGATACTGGGCAACAAAAGTGCTTCCCCTCAATCCATCCCTGCGTGGAAAAGGAAAGAAATGGTTTAGGGAACACCTGCCCTTGTTGGGTGGTTCCTCCGAAAGGAAAGAAAGAGGAACGTTGCTTCCCTTCACTCAACAAACATTAAGTAAATGAAGAGGCAGGGGTGGAAGGAGGGCTGAAATTAAAAAAAAAAAATCTTTTGTGTTACTTATTCCTTTTTCTTGTATCTGAATTGCTACCTTGTGCTATATCAGATATCTCAAATTTCTGCAGAGCTGGCGACGCACTCTTGCCTGTTTATGCCCTTCTTATGGTTAATATGTTCCTTTTGGTTGGATTTTTCTCCCTCTTTGCAAGACATTCACTTTCACCGTCATTCCTGCCTTTCTCTAATTTTGCCGCCATTCAATGTTTCCTCTTCCCTAGCTCCGCTCCCTATGGTCCTTAGCAGCTTTCATCTTGGTGATCTCCATATCTTTTCATGCTCAATCAGATGCCGTATGTTTGCATCGGATTTGCGCGACAACCATTTGGTCCTTTACTTGTAAGCTGGACATGTTTAAGTAGAAGCAATAATGTTCTATGTTCAAGGGAATTTAGTGCAAAATACAATGTATACACTGCCACAGTTCGATATCAATGAAGTACATTGTACTTTATATATACTACACTATCTACCATATTGAAACATCCAGATTAAAATTAAAATGGAACTTGGAAACTTTTAACGATCAATGTTTTTATGCTGTTAATATATAACTACATTGTAAGAACAATATTAAAGTTTCAGCTTATTTACAAGATAAATGAAACTGTATACTGTGGTGGTTGTATATCTTTATAGCACTTTTATTATTTCTATCAAGATCATTTGGCCTATAGCACATTCGAAAAATCGCACACACTAAATGTGGCACTGACAATATCCAATTCATAGATTGTCGCAGATTTTAAAATACCACCTAACAGCCTCTTTGGGGCGAAAATAACTTTTCTGCATCCTCCGACACACATTCTGTCCAGGAAGCTACTCCCGAAGTAGTTCTTTTTGTTTCTCCAACAGACAGTGGTGTAATATTGACAAGAGTATATTGCGTGTGCCGGACTTCAATGCAAATGTAGTGTGATTTTCTTTCTTCTGTAACAATTATAATTTACGACTTAGGCTGTATTCTAAAACCTGCGACGATATGCAACATTTATATAATGTATTAAATTAAAATTATCAAGTATAAAATTAAAATAACGAAATAACATGCTATATTGAAGATAAAAAAAATATTAATACACTTACATAAAAGAAGTGTAAGTGATGGATATTCTGCGCTTCCTTCATTTCGGCCTGCGAAGACTACAAGCCACTGTTGTGGATCTACCCGTATACCGTACCTGCGTTGTAAAGAATATATATTTAGATTACATAGCCAATGAAATATTTCTTCTACATAAGGATATCTACCAAATTTTACAAGCAAATTTTGTGACTTTTTCGTGACACTCTTCATAAAATTCTTGACTCCAACAGACCCGTATAAAAAGTTATAGATCGAAGGATGATTTTTTTCATATTGAAACAAGAAAGCAATTCCTTTGAATAAATGTCAAAATTGCTCTGTTCGGAGCTACATGCACCCAAAAAATGATGTAAAATCTCAACAATGATGTAAAATCTCAACAATGGCGTAAGCTTTTCACAAAGTTCTACCCATGTATTGTTGTAAGATTAAAAGAGATCAAATAAGAAAAGGCGATGGTTGCGATGGTTATGACTGAAAGAAAAGAGTAATGACTAGCGAGCTTGAATAAATAAGTTATTGCATTATTGATGGTTATGATCCATATTTTATTTTAAGTTGGATACAGCTGTTTTATCTTGATATACGATTTCGTTAATATAAACGTCGTGATTTTTGTCAGGTAGAATAAGTGAGTTTTCCTTTATTGGTCAAAACTAATTTAATTTCATTAATTATGCAACATTAATTTTGATTTAAACATAATTATTCGTTTATTTTAATGTGCGTTGCTATAAACAAGGTCAAATAATCTTAAGTGTATTTATACTAATGTTTGATTGGTTGTTTTGTTTATCTTCTATGTACATCGGTGTTTCATTGGTGAAAACTAAGATTTTCTAAATGTGTTGTACACTAACGTTTTATTGGACATTGGTTGCTAACGTTTGTTTTAAGTGTTTATAAGGGTAATTCTGATTGGCTTATCTAAAGTTACTTGCAAACATGTCTTCAGTGTATTAGATTGTATCGAATAACGTCAGCATACTTTTATTATCTAAAATCGAGTGATGAGAATTCATATCTGAAAATATGTACTACCTCTCTGATAAAGTGTTTACCATAGTAATGGCACTGAAAAATAAAGCATGTTCTTCTAAGGATATAGAAGTATATATTTATCAGTAGTTGGAGTAAGAACTGAGATTAAGTACTTAGTTTGGGATACCTACATTAAAATATACCTAACGTCACGTAACCAACTTATTCTGAAAATAAGATTTCATAATACACAACAGATATAAAGAATTCCATTGAACAGTTATGAAGCCAACCCAACTTTATGATTGAAGAATGAAGCTTAGAGTTATCTCTATGCTTGCCTACAGCGCAATGTTAATTAACGATGAAATTCTTCTCTGAAGACAAGATTTATGTCCACTTCATCGCTTTCCGAAAAGGAGGCGTGGTTTATCCCACTTCATCGCTCGTGATGATGAATGTTTCTTTCCCCGGTTATAAACTCCCATTTCATCGCTCGTAAAATTCACTGGTTTTACTTTTTCAGTATTCACTTAATTATTTTTGTCCATTAAATAACTTAATCATTATCGCAATTTGTAATAGTATTTATTATATTTGATAATAATTTTCTATCGTTTACGTATTTTTTTCATTATTGCAAGAATGATTGCGTACTTGGTTTTCATTGGCTGTTAAATCCATTTCTCGGCCAACGAGAACCGTCTATTTGTTTCAAGACTCGTCAGTTTAATTTCATGCTAGTCAAGCACCTTAATCTATCATATTTCTCTTCTTACCTTCTCAGGTTCTCTGATCGGAAAATGGAGGGAGCTCAGTTTATTGCAAGCATGAGAGGAAAAAGATTGTTGCTTTACGAAGGTTACAAGTTCAATCAGAAAAGATGGTTGGGGCTATTGGTAATGCGCACATAAATATCGAAAATCAGACCCATGGAGGGGCAGCGTCACTATAGACGTGGATAATGAGATTATTCGTAAGCAAGCTACCTTCTTGCGTTCCCGATGTTGCTGTAATTGAAGTTGGCATGTGTAAAAACAGTTGCAGGAAAAGGACTAGGGAAGAACTTACACCAGTTCCCAAGATATTTGAGGAGGAATTTGGTAAAGCAAGAGATAGAGGTCTGGATTTTGTTACCAAGATGCCGTCTCTGTCAGGTTACAAGTCTAGCATGTGTAGAGCTCGTGCAACGTCCCTAGGAGTACCGTTGTCAGTGAAATCTGTGAGCGACATTAGGTTTCCGGAAAACATATTGACTACACCAGACGGAGAAAAGTTTGTACAATTTGATGAGTATTCTGACACAGATGCCAGATGTATTGGGTTTGGTAACAAATTGGGCTTGTGTGAAAGTAGTCTTGTGATCGGTGACGGAACATTACTTTTTCTTTATTTTGTTATATATTTTACATTTGCAGCTGCTGATTTGTTTATTATTATTTATATAATTATATCACTTAAATTGCAACTGTTTATTTGTTTTGAGCTAGCTTCTTTCCTCCGAGCGATGAAATGGAAGTTAATAACCGGGAAAAACCACATTCGTCATCACGAGAAATGAAGTGGGACAAACCACGCCCCTTTTCGAGAAGCGATGTAATGGGAAGCGATGAAGTCGGACGACACCGATGACAGTCCCTCAATTATAAACATTGCTAAAAAACAATTACTTCGTACAACTTCGATTCTGATGTGTTAAGCCAACGTCTTCGTCATAATAGTATATTTGCTGAGATATTACGTCATTTGTGACAATGCCACGTTGCACCTGGGTGCTTCTAGTTTCGATGTTACGCGTGTTTCACTATTTCATCAAAGGAACTTTTTCTTATCTTGGTTTGAGGAAGTAACCCCAATTTGTGACTATTTTTAAAAAATATCCTGTATATAAGACAAAACTAAAATAAACAACAGGACGGAATACGAATACTTAGAACAAGCTTCAGTCGAAAACTATATGCACAAAGAGGTGACTGCAGGTACGCTTCAACCTTAATGTTATGCAGTTAGAAAAAATCATGATTTGTAAGAAAATGTTATGACTTCCATGATCAACAACTGGAATTCATGACTTTCATGGTTGGTAGGATCCTTATAAATATCTTCGAAGTGATGCTATAAAAATATTGTGATTTAATTGTCTATCTCAACCTCTCCCATAATATTCCTCTGGTTTCGGCCCCTACATCTCATACATACACATTTCGTTTTGCAGGAGGAGCGCCTGAAAGTGCGACATAACAAATGTACCCTCCTAAATTAAATCTTACACCTCCATCAATTTAAATTCTGGATTTTTATTTCGTTTTTTAAATCAATTGAGGAATTCAGAACCAAAGAGATGCAAGTGATTGACAAATAAAAAAAAAAAACCTAGTTGCTCTTTTTGTAACATAATCGTATTTTGCACAAAGATACATTGGATCGTAATGTATCTCTGTTCATATGAATATTTTGTGTCGTATAGTTGTGTTATATCTGGTGTAGTAAAAAGTAATCCATTATTTTTGCATGACACTGAAGGCTTGACTTACCATAGTTAGAATGATCCGATTTAGGTCACATATGCGCCGTTTTGTTCGATAACGTGTTGCCATTTGGAAGGTAATATCATGATGCCTCTCTCATAGAAGCCCTTGTCCCTATTGGCAAAAAATTGAGACAGTCGATTTTCACAAGCCTCTCTTGAAGCGAATTTTTCACCAGCAAACGTGTTCGCCATGGACAGGAACAGATGGTAATCACTCGGTGCCAGGTCCGGACTATAAGGTGGATGCATCAGAACCTCCCAACCAAGCTCCCGGAGCTTCTGGCGAGTCACTATCGATGTGTGTGGCCTGGCGTTGTCCTGGTGGAACACAATGCCTCTCCTATTGGCCAAAGCTGGGCGAGTGCTGCCTTCAGACGGTCCAATTGTTGACAGTATAGTTCCGAGTTAAGGGTTTGGCCGTAGGGGAGCAGCTCATAGTAGATAATTCCCTGCCAATCCCACCAAACACACAGCAAAACCTTCCTGGCCGTCAATCCTGGCTTGGGCATCGTTTGCGCCGGCGCACCGCGCTTCGACCACGACCGTTTTCGCGTGACGTTGTCGTAAGCGATCCACTTTTCATCACCAGTCACCAACCGCTTCAGAAATGGGTCGCTTTTGTTGCGATTCAGCAGCGATTCGCAGATGGAAATTCGGTCCATGAGGTTTTTTTGCGTTAACTCGTGTGGCACCCATACATCAAGCTTCTTTGTGTATCCAGTCTTATGTAAATGGTTCCACACGGTTTTTTGTGCAATGTTTAGCTCTTGGGCAACCGAAACAGTGCTTACATGACGGTCGGACGCGACAATGTCCATGATTTTATCGACATTTTCGACACTTGGCCTTCCAGTGCGTGGTACATCTTTGACGTCAAAATTACCGGAACGGAATCGACGAAACCAAAATTGCGCGTGATTGGCTGTTACAGTATCAGGACCATAAACACTATTCACATTTGCAGCCGCCTGGCTTGCGTTTTCGCCTTTATCGAAGAAAAACTGTAAAATATAGCGTATTTTCTCTTTGCTAGTGTCCATTTTGACGCGCGCTCACACAACACTGAGTCAACTCATCACAACTATCTGAACAGTGTTTGTAGTACGCAATCTCATCGTTTGAACGCCATCTCGTTGAACTCGATCGGACGTATACAACGCGAGATACAGATCACTGAAGCCATCTATTGGCAAAATAATGGATTACTTTTTACTACACCAGATATATAAAGATCAGTTAGAACTTTGTTTATTTGTCAATGTCCTTTGTATCTCTTTGTTTCTTTCGAACCCCCCCCCCTTTTTTTTTCGAAAATTATTAATTTAATACGAAACACGTTATTAGTTCAAAAACACTGAACTGCTGAACAAGACTATATTATTCAGGAGTGTATGTCTGATGAGGATCTTTGCTAGAAGGTCGAAACGTTAGGTGTAATTTATTTTTTACGAATAATATAGTCTTGTTCAGCAGTTCAGTGCTTTTGATCTTAATTGCAAGACGTGCAACTATGTTTTGTTGTCACGTTATTAATACCATTGTTCTGACTTACATCTCAATTTAAGTAGTAAATGTGAAGATTTATTCAAACGTTTCCCCGTTCGAATTACCAAGTTTCGCTTGTGCTTCCAACTAGAAGTGCAGTTCCAACTAGATTCACTAAAGACAGGCACGTATCGAGAAATTGGTTTCCGGAGTGTGGGGTACAATGCCTCTGGGGAAAGCCGAAGGCTGGCTGGGCGTGAAATTTACATAAAATGCATATAATTTTGCCTAAAAGTATGCTAATTTTACAAAAATACCTGGATTTCGGAAGGGAATCCGGACCATCCCTCTCCTAAATACGCTCGTAATAAACAAAACAAAGAAAAGAAAAGGAAATTACGAATAATAAGAAAAATAAAAATACTTACAAGTCAACGAAGCGTTGTGAAATGTCTGACTCAATTTATATTAATGTTAGCGCCATTTTACAAAGTTTTTAACGCTGATTTCGAACACGATCATTCTTTCTATCAACGACCGATTCACAAGTTACCTGTTACTATTTGTTTCAGTGGAATAATGAAATGAGAGTTATTCACCGTTTCCATTAAAGAGGGCAATGCTTTCGAAACTTTAATATGCACAGCATATCCAGGTTAGCTTCAAATATAATCTTTATAATCGTAATTGAGTTAAGTATGCACGCGTTACATATGATTGTTGCATTGATTGGTTTTTTTCTGTGTTAATCTGTGTATTGATACCATATTAGGACACTGACATTTATTTTGCCCCAAGTGTTTATTCCGCCACTTCTGTGTACACTCTGTAAAATAAACTAGAATTAGGATTGGTCACAGGTTTACACGAAAATATATTGATTGAGTTCCTTTGTATGGAATTATTTTGATTCCTGTACTATTTATAAATTTCTGTTTATATTGTATTGCATAAAAATGGAACATTATTGTAAACTGTTCCTGTTATTCACCGTCGAAGAAACTGTACCGAAGAAAAGAGAAAGCTGTTGAAATTCCTGTTGGATGGTTTGTCGTGGAACTCTTGCGCACTGTTCACAGTATCCCATACGAGTATGTGGCATTACAACAACAGTTTCTATTATGAAGTTAGTGCGTGAAGCTCTTTGTTTCATTCAATTTTCTATCTACAAGCTTTTGTTTTTATGTTAAATGATGCAAATTGTATTGTTCAATATTGATGGAAAAATGCACTGTAAACATCATAATTAAAACTGATCTATAAACGGTACTTTAAAAAGGCCTTTTAATTTACGCAATAACGGCTCACTGAACTGATTTCATTTTTACATCGAAACGAACACTAAATGAGTGAAGTAGAGCGACCTTCAGGTAATTTTTCAGAGAAGACCATATTTGGAAACAATGTTGAAAAAAAAAATCCCATTTATATGGTATAAGATTAAGTTACATTTTGCCACCTTTCCTTGTTACATGCAGCGATATGTAGACAGCAGTGACGTAGCGTAACTTTTTTGGGGGGGGGGAGGAACAGTAAGCAATACCTAAACTTCAAAATTCGAATTCAATTTTTCCTTTAAAAAAATTCTTGGTATCTTTCACAGTTAAAAGAGACACTGAGTTCAAATCTCCTACTCGGCTTTTCCCAAATTACAATTTATTGGAAAGATGGCATCAATAGATCCGAGATGTTAGGCAAAATATTTGTCCTTTAATATCACAGATATTGTAAAAAGCATCTGAGTTTATCGTAGGACCTTAAGTCTGCTTAGAGAAAATATTTTATTTTGCCTATACTTGCATATTTCAGTCTATAATACCTGTCTTTATACTACTAGTGCCTATTTCAATAGTTTTTATAAAATTTAAACTATATTTCACAACTAGACCTTTACATCAAATACTAGTTGTTTTTTTTATTCCAAGAAATGTAATATGACGAACCTTAACGAATAGCTAAATTAAATATCTTGGTTCGACAGCTTTCAAAATCCGTCGTAGTTTGCCGACACTTTCAATGAGGGTGTCACGTAAACAGTGGAACGATTTTAATCGCCGCTTTATCTAGTTTTTAAATTCGAATTATCCATTAAAAAAAATCAAGAAGCTTCCCAATACCAATCACCATGCTGGGTCAACACGGAAATTGGGAACCCTCTTCTACGAGGATCAAACCAGGAACTGCTCAACACCGAAAACTCGAAAGTTAATTACTCGACTAAGCAGGAGTTCAGCAACGAGTAATTAAAAGAAAAAAAAATCCTGCATTTTGTCTCATGTAAGACTCTACTGGTGTAGTCTACTAATGTGTGTTGCATTTTCATTAATGCAGGATGCAAGCAATTTGCTTTCTAGCTTGACAAATTAAATATCAAAGTTTTGCTTGTCATATTTTAATGCATTTTCCGCAGATTATAAGTTTTAGTACCAGTTTGTCTATATATTTTCAAAGTTTTTAGTGTATAAAGGTCCGGGCTTTACTTATAAATTACTCCTTGCTGGCGATTGTGTCAACTATTTGAAAACTTAACTCACTTGTCAGTCGTAAATCGTTCACCACGATTCCCAAGTAAAATTACCAAGTTACCAGCAAGAAAATGGTAAAAAGAATGAATACAGAAAAAATAAAACAGTATGGTCATTAAAATTATCCATAGAGCACATTTAAAACATTTCCCTTAAATTCAGAATATAAGCAAAGATTATAATGTTTATATGGAAGCTTCGTCACTGACAGGTAGTGAGAAACTACGGATAGTCCTGCACATCACACAATGAAACCAAATAAGCAATATTATTTCATTTCTTGTTATTGGGCTGTCAAAAATATCTGACTGTTATTTAATGCGTATTTTTAATTTGTTAATCAACTAAAACGTAGTACTTAATAGATAGAAAAGTTGTCAGGAATTAGTTCAAACTACAAAATTTGTACTCACTTAATAAAATTTTCCAAAAGAAGTCTAATGCCTCCCATAGTTAACAGAAGAAATCCCCAGTTAACAAAGCCAGTGAAATTGTCAAATCCTGAGGACCATGAAAATAAGGAGTCTCTTGGTTTGTGGCATCTAAAAGAAAGAAATTAACAATTAGAATTTACCAGTTGAACATTCTGAAACTTCAAAGAATTTCCTAAAATTATATACAACAACAAAATAAAAATACCAAGTGCTATACACTTTCCATAGCTTTCGGATTCGCTTCAAATCCATTCTCAAGGCATATCAAGGTTTAGGAATCAAACAAGGACAATTGAAAGATCAAGGGGAAAAACAATGAAACTCCATCTGGACTCCTTTGGCAAAAGAATGACAAATAAAATTGGAAGTCCCATTGAAACACACTGAATCGTTTAAACATTATTTTAATGTAAGCAACAATTATTCTAGGTATATTGCACCACTGTAGTACAGTTTGTGAACTAACACATGGAACTACTAGTTCGAAATAGAAGAAAAATGTAGTTTCATCGTTTTCCCTCCTTACCCTTCAATTAAAATGTATCTTCTAAGTTTATTTTCCAGCATTGTCTATGCTGTCCTTCCTATGATGTGAATTGTCTACAAGTCCGGAACCATTGCTATCAGTTTAAAAACGCGGTTTTATTTGTAGGTTTATGGATAATACGTTACTCAACAGGCATATAGCCAGTTTCTACAAGATGTCTTGAGAGATCAGAATTATTATTACCATTTCTGCCATAATAACCTCCTTTCTACAGTGGACAGATTACGTTTACTTATACCTCTGTTTAGTATTTACGAACTTGAGCATTCATATTTTTATTGGTAAAGGCCTGAGGCCTTATCTGTGTTTATGTAATACCCTTTGTATTCAGAAAAAAGAAAAGAAAAACAAATGAATCGTTTTCGGGTGAACGGGCAGAGGTTTAAAATTTCATACTGTTCAGTAATTATTATTTTAACCTCGATGTTAGGTTAAACAAGCAAAACTTCTTTGTGTGCATTTTTTTCACGAAATGTAGGTGCTAACTCCAATATCCAATCTATTTAATCAAAATTAACGCAAGTTCTTTATATTTACGTATGTACTTAGGCAAATTGAAGCAATGAAACAAATCTAAAGTACGAATAATACTTTTAAAAAAAAACAAAAAAAACATGGTTCTTCCCGAAACCCGTGACCCTAATGTATATGATTTTGTGCTTGTGTACGTGCGTGTGGGGGTGGGGGAGTGGAAGACAGTATTTTATTCGTATACATAAGGAAGTTCGGGCCTATTTTTTACAATGTCAGTTTTGGAAATTTCATAGTGCAAAGCAAATTCAAATTTTCGGTACTTAACCAATAAATCTTTGTGTAAAATTATTTTTTCCACACAGGTGGAGCCAGATATGCCGCTATGTACTGTAGGTATGGCGCTATGTAGCTATCACTTGACAATATAGCCGCTCCTTACCACCATTCCTCTCCTTTTTTCTATTATATGTTCAAGTCTTTTTGGGAGTAATGCTGACATATAAACATTGTACATATACATATATGACATCACTTCTTCACAAACTGACATTTATGAATTATTAAACGATTTACCTTATGAGTATTACTTTATTTATGTACATTCTTATTGAAATAAACTAATGGACTCAATTACAGATTCTAGAGAAGATATCACTAAAATATAATGCGTGCACAAAATTCTTGTATTCTGAAAAGTTTAAAACTTGAAATCCATATTAGAGCGATTCCACGAATATATCAATCCCGGTAGTAAAAATTCAAACGTACTGTGGATTTTTGTAGATTAGTAAAATTGGGTCTTGGAAGATATACAATGCTTCAAATTTACTTCAAATAGTTTTAAAACGTCGTTAGTACAAATGCGTAATGATATTCTGTTGGATAATTAAAAAAAAAAAAGTCACGAAAAAGCTATATGAGTTTACTTCGTTTGAATTAGACAACCAAAAATGTAGGAATGCAGAATTTAGAAAATGATATATTAAGCTTTCTTCTTTTATATATTGACAAATATATAACCCATTTCTTTCCAGTTTTGAGTACAACCTGCCAAGCGTTATAGAACTACACTGTATAATGACAGTATGTGACGATCTGTTTCTTCCTACATGCCGTTACTATTTATAACCTGGTAGTGTATCTATGAAAAGGAAACTTCAAACATTCCTCTTTTAAGTGGCGTATTAGAAAATTTTGTTGGGACCATGCTTTGAAGAGTTTGGGGAAATGTACATCAAAGTGTAAGTGTGGGTTGCAAAAATGTCAGTGCGTGACAGCAACTCTAACGTTACATAATACATAGTATTATTTATGTATACGTGTTATTTAATCGAGAACGTGATCCATAATCTCTTCTAGCATACCATCTGTCCCATTCGCATTTTTTTTTAACTTGTTGGAGATGCTATACGACAATTACAGTTGAGAAGTATATTCTGAACATTACTTTGTGACGCGTGGTATTGCTCGTTAGGGATTTACATAAAATTTATTGTGATTAGAAAAAAGTTTCAAATACTTTCTTGCTCAGCATTTAATTAACGCACCATATAAAAGCAATCTATTTTTCACTAAATATTTTACGGTGTATAGTACTTTTTATATACGGGGTGTCACAAACTGACAATCATTTAATTGATTTTTATTGGCAAGCCATTAAGCCTTGTAAGCAAATTTTTTTAAGAGACAAGGCATTAGATTATGAAAATATAAAGAATGAACTTTAATATATCATTTTTTTAATATTTTAAATTCTTAAATTTTGAGCTCAATAATTCACTGGTAAAATTAAGTAAAATTGTAGGTATCTTTTAGACTTTTTAATGACCCCAAAACAAAAGCTTATTACGCATTTGTACTAATGACTTTTTAAACTTCTTTAACATATATAGTAGAGGAAAAGCACCAAAAGTGGGCCCCCATTTCCCATAATAATCAGAAAATAAATGGGTTGTCAAAAATATGTTTTTTCAAGGAGACAACATTTTTCACATTGAAAAAAAATAACGTTCCAAAAGTGGGCCCCATTAAATTTCGTACAATACAGAAAGAACAAAATAATTTTGTAGTGATATACACTGAAGAACAGAGACATGGAAGGCTTAGAAATAAACTAAAATATGTTATGAATGTTAAACACACTTTATTCAAAAGAAATTTGAAAACTCAAAGGTAATTATCGAACATGTGAGATAAAATATTTGCACAAACTAACGCACTGTTGAATGCAAGAAAAAGTTTCAAATAAAAAAAATCGAAAACAGTTCAGAACCAAACTTGAAATGGAGTCATGTTACTGACAGAAATCACAAATCCAAACGTCGTTGTCAGCCCCAGCACATTCTACATGGGCCCACAACGAACACATGACACACCGGACCCAAAGTTCACTTCGTCGACCGAGTTTCGTTGCAGTAGCCATGAGTGGATTTCCATATTTTTCCTTAGATAATCTCTGAAGAGTTGATCTGGGAACTTTATATGTCTTACTTGCTTTTTTCAAGACCATCCTTTTCTTCCGTATAGCATCTATGGCTTTGGCCATGTTGTCTAGATTCCATGATCTAAGGTTCTTTCTTGTTTTTCCCATAAGTATCCCATCGGAACCTGTAACAGTCACAATTCCATGATACGCATTTGGGAGAAGACATTCTGTGCTTGTTACAATATAACAGAAGGGGGCCCACTTTAGGGCCGCACGTGTTTATTTTTACAAGTCCTTCAATTACTTATTCATACTCTTCAGCTACTTACCAATTACGCGATAAGGTACGCCACTTACTTCGAATTACATACGTAAAGAGTTATACACTTACCTATCAATTTCGCACAGTACATAAACAATGGAACACGGGAGTCGAAAAACTTTCACCACCACAACATCACTCACGAGCTGACTGGCGCGTGATGCATGCATTAATCTACAAAAACGCTACCACTCCATGTGGGAATAACGTAAACTATCACCCTCACGTATTGCCATCCCGCTACTACTACATCCAACGCAGGAATACAGGGGGCTCGCTTTAGGGAACGGGGCCCGAGTTTGGTGCTCTTCCTCTATATATATTCCACGAATCGACTGCACTAACTGAAAATAAATCCACAGTATTTCACTTTTTACTACTGGGGACAGGGTTGACATATTATGGAATTGCTCGTATCGATTGTTGACATGGGCTTCAATAATTCCAATATCTCAAAATCCTAATCAGATCTTTCCTCTGAAAGGAAAAATAGGTTTAATAATTTAGATATTACTGTAGGTGACACACATAACTATCATAATATGACGTATAGATTTTTTTCTTTGCTCATGTTAAATATCATTTAGTCCAAACTAGTCATGTATAAATAGGCTCCTCTGGCAATTCCTGTTTATTAATCGTCATTCTGAATTTTCAAATTTAGCTGAATTACGCATAATACCACTTTTCAACCTTATCTGGTGAGTGTCATCCAAATTATCTTGTGCATCAGTGGCGGTGTTTGTCACTGTTGCCTTGTTGCACAACACCGTCTTTCTTAAATAATTCAATTTTTATTTCAATCACTCTTAAATTTAGAATATGTAATAATATTCTACCCCTCGGTGTTCAAAAAAGCCATAATTTCCTTTTAGGAAGAGGAAAAAGTACTTCACAAGTTTACAGTTTAATCTTGGTGTGTAATTTTCCCGCAACGATTTGAAAACCCAATTCGCTACCAAGGCTCTCCCTCTGCTGCATGTTCGAACAGCTTTTCTAATAGCAATTTCCACAGTGATTCACTAGGTTTTCTACTCTTTTCTCCCCTCCTTTAGTAGGCGAGATGGAAAAAGCTTTTCATTGCATCCGGAAGGAAAGTCCTCTTGTAGGGCGCATAACCTCCGCCCCTCCGAGTAGGCTGCAGAAGTCTTCTTTCATTTACTCGCAGTTTCATTTTTCTCTCTCTCTCTCTCTCTCTCTCTCTCTCTCTCTCTCTCTCTCTCTGTGTGTGTGTGTGGTTGAGAGCGCTGGTAAATTGTTTCGTTCCTTCCTTTCCGCGACAAAACTAAAGTTGCCCTAGTGCAGATGAAAAACACTACGAAGAATTGAGAAGCATGCTTTGGGGAAAAATAAATGTATTTCTACATTTTTTTAATCACTTCGACCCAGTGTTGTAAGAAGTCCCTTATCTAAAGTCCGTAAATAAATAAATAATACATTACATTGGCGATCACCACTGCGTTACAGACCGCAGAACGGGACAGTATTTTGTTAATTTAAATTCCTGAAGTGTACAGCTGTTTAGTACTATTACAGTATGTTTGGAAACTGTATGCAATTAAAAATTTCCTTGTTCTGAATAGCGATGCTATCACAGAATGCTACATTTCACGCTCGAGCTCTACATAACGATATTGGAGTGACTGTTTAAGTGTTGAAAGATAGACGCCAGAGAAAATATTTAAACTCGTTTTTCCACTTCCAGTCTAATCCAATGAGGACCAAATTTTCAGTTCTAACTTGATTTTATACGCTTCTTATCGCCGTGCGGATCTATTTTTATCATTATTTAAGTTTTAATTTTTGAGTTATTCATCTAATAGTATACCGTACTCTGAATGTAAAAGAAAATACTGCAAATATTGAAATATTTTTGCAAGAATTAAGACATAAAAACGGACCACACAGCGATATCAAGCGTAAAAAGCTGAGTTAGAACCGGAAATTTTGTCCACATTGGTTTAGATTGGAAGTGGACAAAGGAGATTAAGTGTCCTCTCCGCTTCCTGGCTTCATATATTCATGAAATTTTCAATGGCAGCAGTCAGTCCAGTATCGCTTTCAGATACAGGTCATTGCGCGCGACTGATGTTACTTTAATCGCGAAATCATATTTTTCAAGCTATGACATTCTATTGTCCCGTTCCAAATGCTGAATTTGAATTTTATTTATGGCCTTTAGGCATCTAAAGCTCAGGTCAGGATAGAGGAGGGAAAAGGATTCGGAAGGTGTCGGCCAGGGTCTATGTTAGAGGTGCCATCACGGCATTTGCCTGGTTTGACTGAGGAAAGACCCAGTCAAGATGGTCGGCCGCTGGGATCGAACCAACGATCTCCCGAATGCTACGCCAATGGTGGTCTACCACTGAGGTGCGGCGGCTCGGTCCGTTTCAAATGCTGTGTATATACATTGTTACGCCCATCAAGTGAATCCAATTATGAGCAAAGCTGCTTCTATAAACAGAAATGATTTTCCCCCCCAAATTTGCACGGCTTGTGTGCTTTTTTTTTCTGGTAGTCCCCAGCGAGTCGTATTTTTAGATTCATTCGTTAAGAAACAGTTAACCCGAGCTAGAGCTCTCCCGTCAGATCTAGATTTTTTCGGAAATTAACCTAGCGGCTAAATTTATTAAAAGTTTACAAATTCTGGAAATGTCTAGGACTGAAACTATAAGATTGATGGTAGGTTAAATATTTAAAATGAGACAACTAAAGTCCAACAAATCAGTGTCCGACTAGACTGTTCTGCCGGACAGAGGACATGACATTCAGAATTAGGATTGTTCAGATAAAAGCGGGTCGAATGGCCATCCTATCTGAGGTACAACTAACTAGGCTTGTATCTGTAGTTACCTCAAAAAACTGAGTGCCAACGGTTGATTTGAACAGTAAACAATGAACATCTCACAACCGATCCTGACTGACAGACACATGTATCTGAATTCAGTTTGGACAGTTTGGTCACCCTGAAAGTAAGGATATAATTTGCACTTTATTTAGGGATTTTGGAATCTGATTCAGGTCGAAATAGGGTTAGGGAGAGGATGTGGAAGGAAGTCGGCCAAAGTCTCGTTTGAAAGTACCATCCCAACATTGGCCTGGTGAATCTGGGGATGGCCGACAGCTGGAATCGACTTTAGGACCTTCCAAACGCGAAGCGTTCTTACGGTCGTGTAATCAGGGCCAGATTTACCACTACGTCCCCTAGGTCCCGGGCCTAGGGGCGCAACTTTACAAGGAAAAATTATAAATCGCTATTTAAAACGCGAGACGAAAAAATTAGCAAAAAACTATCAAGGACTATGTAGTGGGAACGTCGAACACCTTAACCTTTGACCCGGGCGATCCCTTGTACATAACTGACATCAGGTAATTTAAAGTTTGGTTAATTTACATTAGAAATAGTAAATTAAACACTAGTGCTCATATTAGGAATATTATTTATTCCTCTTTTAGCCTTTGTACACACCAATAAAATAAGTTTTAGTCAATGCTGCATATAGGGCGTGGCAGTCATCTAAATCCCTACCAATGGACGAACAGGTACTTTGTGTTGAAGCAGTCTATATGCATGAAGGCATAGGGTCTAATTTACGCTAGATTTTGGTATATGAGAAATAGTAAAGCGTCTTTTCCTAACATGTGTTTTCGGGTCCGCAATGGCTGAGCACCGTGGGTTCGAGTCCTGTATGGCGACCGCCCTGACTGAGGTTTTCCAGAGTTTCCATTAGTTTCAACACATGCACGTCAGGATCAGTAGCGTAGATAGGAATTTCTCAAGGGAGGGGATATATAGAAAAGTATATCTTTGGCAGTTATGCACCACAACAAATTTCTTAAAAAGGAATATATTTCGGGGCTGTTTTTCTAAAATTTTAGTACATCACAATTACGGTATTGTGCGGAAAAGTATTAAATGCATGAATATATTATATCCTTATAGTTTGCATAGTTCAGCCATAATTATAATACAATTTTAGCCATATCTGAAACATCAGGTTGTATTTTGTCAAGAACGAAGAATTTCTCGACCAATATTTACTAATGCTTATACGCTCACTTTGATGACAGATTTCTCTTGAAAACTACCAGTCTGTTCAGCCAGATTTGAAAGTTTGAATTTTTCAAAGATATACGTAATTATTCGTTTCAGAGTATAAAATATAACCTTTGGCGTAGATGTGGGTGCAGGTTGTACAAAATCTGAAGCACCTTTAAAACGCTTGGAAATCTGATATGCTTCCACTGCACTTTTATTAGTTTCGCTTTCAAAATTCGCAATTAGTGTCAAATTTTCGAAATGTGCATTGTTTTGGAGCTACAGCGTGACGAAAGCTTGGTAAAATGATTCTTAGAGTTTCATATTTCTAACACCACGAACAGTAGAGCTGATGTGGCGTGGTACCCTCAACGATTTTAAACCTTTCCTATTTGAAAATGCATATTTAAAAATTCCGCAATGGGCGGGAAAGGGATTCCCCAAAAGAAGTAGGGGATTCCGGAATACTTCTGAAGTAAAGGTAGGTCGAAATGAGCATGAGTTAAGACTTTCCGTAAAAACTTTGGTAAACTTTATTTTTAAATGGGCCAATCTAGTAACTTTGGACTTCGGCCCGTCCTGATTCGCCTTTAGCTGTTAAAATCCACAACCATGCCCCTGCCGGGACTCGAACATGGGACTTTCGAGCCGATGGCAGTAGTATTAGGCCTACATTTCATACACTCACATTCTAAAGCTAATGGATTTTAGAGATAAGAGATCTTATATTCCATTAGTGCCCTTTTACGATAGGTATCAGCACTTAACACCACTTAGCTTTTAGATAATGATGAGATAAGAGTTACTACCACTCTAAAACCACTTAATGGAGAGTGCTTTTAAAAGAATGTATGGATAAGAGCTTCCATTAGAGTAATGATATAGGTAAAAGCACTCAACACCACTTAGCTCGTTAGATAATGGTAAGATATCAGTTAAAACCACTTAACGGAGAGTGCTTTTAAAAGAATGTACGAATAAGAGCTTCCATTAGACTAATAATATAGGTATGTGCACATAACACCACTTAGCTCGTTAGATAATGGT